>PVJS01003565.1:0-64376 GCA_004027185.1 Glis glis
ACTGGCTATTTTCCCAAAATTCTTTTGTTAAATAATAGCATAAATAAAATTACATTCCACTCACTTGCCATAGTTAATCTAGGACTATCCAAGGAAACTGACTTTCAGGTCCCAATTTAAGGCGTGTGTGTGTGTGTGCTGTGTTTATGTGTGTTTGTGTGGTGTGTGTGTGTTTGTGTTGTGTGTGTGTGTGTGTGTGTGTGTGTGTGTGTTTTCTGTTACTATTGTGCACAAAGGCTGGAAGCAAGTTCCTCCTTCCCGAGACAGCACCTCCTTTCCCTAGAGGACACCATTGGCCCTGACCTTCAGCCTCACTTTGCAGTCGGTACATAACTGTGGAGGGACAATCCATGAAAGAGGACATTAAAATGGCAAATATTCCTGTATTGGGGAGGCTGAGACAGGGGGATTGCAGGTTCGAGGCCAGCCTCAGCAATTTAGCATGTTCCTCAGCAACTTAGTGAGACCCTGTTTCAAAATAAAAATAAAATAGAGCTGGGGGTGTCACTCAGAGATAGAATGCCCCTGAGTTCAATCCCTCGTAACACACACACACACATACACACACACACACACACACACACACACACACACACACACACAAGCAAATAAACATATGGGAAAGAAATTTAGGAATCTAAAATTTGCTACGTAAAGCAATAATTAGATTCATTTCTTCCTTATTGAAGAAAAAGATGAAAAATGCAAGGATGGTAAACCAGGCATGGTGGTGGCACACCTGTAATCCCCGTATTTAGGAGGCTGAGACAGGAGGGACAGGAGGACTGCAGCTTTCAGGCCAGCACAAAGTAATTTAGTGAGACCCTGTTTCAAAATAAAATAGGGCTGGGGATGTAGCTCAGAGGTAGAATGCCCCTGTCCAAAAAAAAAAAAAAAGAGTTCAAGGATGGTAAGATTTAAGGCTGATTCTCTCAGCCACTGCTTGCTGGAGTAGAGACTGCTAATCCTTCCTGGAGAGAAATCTGGTCAGCTCTATCTAGGGCCTTTAAAATGTTCTTATCCCTCAGGAATTCTGACTCCTCTAGTATCCTAAGGAAATAATAAAAAATTAGAACAACAAAGTCATATATAAGAAGATTCAATGCGGCACTGTGTATAATACTGATCATTTGGGGAAAACTAAGTGCCCAATATTAGAGGAGCAGGTAACATTTTGATACATGTATTCCATACAGTATGTTTAGCCATTCAAGATTATGTGGCAGCCATGCACTCTGCCCAAATCCCAGCACTTGGGAGGCTGAGACAGGAGGATCACAAGTTTGAGGCCAGCCTGAACAACTTAGTGAGACCCTGTTTCAAAATAAAAAGGGGGGGGCGGGGAAAAGACAGGCTACAATCTCATATGTATTATGTAAGGGGAAAAGTCATATGGAAAAAAGATTATAAAGACACAATTGTTTTGAGGAGTAAGATTAAGCCAATTTGTTTCCCCTATTTTTTCACAATTTCTTGTGTTTTTTAGTGAGTACCTCATTGTCCCCAAAAAGTGAAGTTTAAAACCTATTGAGGGCTGGGGATACAGTTCAGTGGTAGAGTATTCATTAGCATACAGGAGGCCTTGGGTTGGACCCCCCCAACACCAGAAAAATAGATGAATAAAACGTTTATTGAAATTGAAAGTCTTTGGATTAGGATGAAGATATTAATATGATTAGAGAAACTGTATTTGTATGTAAATATCTTCCTTAGAACCCATAGAAGTACTTTACATTTTTTTAAAAAATATTAATCCAAATGAATATCTAATTGGCTTTATAAATCCAAGTGAAATGAAGAGAAAATAGAGAAATGTATGGGAGCCTGTATACAATTTAGTTACCCAGGGAGTGCTACCATCAAGTCAGTCTCCTAAATAAGATTTCCTAAACTTCCCATCTTCCGTTTCTTGTGAACTCTCACAGTAATCTGTTATCACTTGATAAAAGCCCTATCTAGGGAGTGGCTCTCCTCAAAGCCTGGTTTCTAGATGCATCCCCAGTTTATGAGTAGAGGGCTGCTTGTAGCTGGGTGTGGTGGCCCAGTACTGGGGAGGTTGAGACAGGAGGAGACCCTGTTTCAAAATAAAAATAAAATAGGACTGGGGGTATATCTCAGAGGTAGAATGCCTCTGGGTTCAATCCCTAGTACCAAAAAAAAAAAAAAGGCTGCTTATATTGTTATTTCTGATTCACCTGGTCGGCATATATGTTCTGTTAATATTGTGTATACTTATTCTGTATGGTCTACATGAAGGCAAAAGAGATAAACCTTAGATGCCAGGGCCCTAACAATAATTATTAAAGAGATAGGAAAGTATTAGAAAAATTAAATTAATAGCACAAATAAACCACAAGAAAGCAAACTGTTACATAAATATAATGGGTTGGTTTTTGTGAAAATTTGATGAATAATGAGTGGGGGCTATTATCTCTGTTTTCCATAGCAATACTTCCACAGAAGGAAAAAGAAATCCTCCTGGGACAGAGAACTTTAACTTCTGATTATTGCGTTATAATTTATGGAACACCTACCAAGTGAATTTAAGTATGTAGTATTAGTGCTACAACGCCTAGAAACTCAGGAGCCCATGTCTGTACAAAGTGCGAGTGATTCAAGGAGGGGGTGGTGCAGAGGACCGGGGGACACAATGGGTGGGAGCAAGACTTCAGTGCAGGGTCACAACTGAATAGAAATTAGATGTTTTTTTAGACACCTCCTTTTTTAGCATTCATATTAGAAAGAAGTACTAAGCTCCTGCCCAGCATTAATCAGCATAATAATATTTTCTTGGAAGCTAGGGAAGTATAGTTTCTTAGTAAAGTGAGGTGGTACTAATGTTTTATTTTATTTTGTTTTGGGGATACTGGGGATTGAACCTGGGGGTGTTCTACCTCCAAACTACACCTCTACCTCCCAGCCTTTTTTTTTATTTTTTGTTTTGAAACAGGGTCATGCTAGGTTACTGAGAGTCTAGCTACATTGCTGAGGCTATCCTCGAACCAGCATCCTCCTGTCTCAGCCTCCCAAGTACTGAGATTACAAGTGTGAGCCACCATGCCCAGCAGTACTAATGTTTAAATGTGTAAGGACAGTTAAGAATAAAGCCAGGGAAGCTGAAAAAGAAGGAACAAAAAGGAGTGATAGGAAAATCTATTTTATATGTTCACCCTCCAGACAATGAGCAAATCCTAACTTTTTCATGCTCTGCCTTCACCTTTTAAAATAGTACAGAATACAAATTCCTTAGCATTTGTTCTTTGTGTGTGTGTGTGTGTGTGTGTATGTGTGTGTGGGGGGGGGGTACTAGGGATTGAACCCAGGGGCATTCTACCTCCGAGCTACACCCCCAGCCCTATTTTATTCTTTATTTTGAAACAGGATCTCACTCAGTTGCACATGGCCTCACTAAATTGCTGAAGCCGGCCGGGAACCTGCGATCCTCCTGTCTCAGCCTCCCATGTACTGGGATTACAAGCATGTGCCACCATGCCCGGCTCCTTAGCATTTGTATGAACAGATGCTACTTTGTTGTTATACAGATGGACGCGTGTGTGTGTGTGTGTGTGTGTGTGTGTGTGTGTACTGGGGATTGAACCCAAGGGTGCTCTACCTCTGAGCTATACCTCCAGTCCTATTTTACTTTATGTTTTGAAACACGGTCTCAATTGCTGAACCTACAATTCTCCTGTCTCAGCCTCCCAAGTACTAGGATTACAGGAGTGTGCCACCACACTCGGCTAAAATTTATTTTTTAAAAAAAGAGCAAAACTAGTCAGGCATGGTGGCACATGCCTATAATTAGGAGGCTGAGACAGGAGAATTGCAGGTTCGAGACCAGTCTCAGCAATGTAGGGACACTCTCAGGAACCTGGCAAGACCCTGTCTCAAAATAAAAAATAAAAAGGGCTGGGGGTATAATTCAGAGATAGAATACCCTTAGGTTCAATCCCTAGTACCACAAAACAAACAAGTAAATAAAATCAAAACCAGAACCAAGCACAGTGGCTACACACCTGTAACCCCAGTACTTGGGAGGCTGAGACAGGATTATTGCAGGTTGGAGGCTGGCATGCAGTAACTTAGTAAGACCATCTCAAAATAATACTCTCCCCCCAGAAAGAAAGTAAAACTAAATAAATGAAAAATTAAGACATCCATTTAAATTTGTATTTCAAAAAAGAACAAATCACTTTTATGGCCCAATTATCATGAGGCATATTAAATATGAAAAAGTATTTGTTGTTTATCTAAAAATCAAATTTAGCCAGGCGTGGTGGCGCACGCTTGTAATCCCAATGCTTTGGGAGGCGGAGGATCCGGGTTCACGGCCAGCCTCAGCGCGCGCTCTCTCTCTCTCTCTCTCTCTCTCTCTCTACCTAGTGAGGCCCTCCGCAACTTCGTGAGACCCGGTTTCAAAATAAAGTATAAAAAATAGGGCCGGGGGTGTAGCTTGGAGGTAGAACGCCCCTGGGTTCAATCCCCGGTACCGCAAATAAATAAATAAATAAATAAATAAAAATAAAAATAAAATTTAATTGAGTATCCTGAATTTTATCTGGCAACCCTAGATATAGTGAAAATGTATTCTAAATAAAGAATATCTTACTTTTTGCTGAAACTATAATGTTGTTTAAACAAGACAAAAACACATAAAAATGTAGTACTCCAGGGAGTGTAGAAGACGGACTTATCTGTGCTAAGGATGAAAAAAAAACCACTCAATTATTTGTTTTGTTTTGTTTTGTTTTCCAGTTCTGGGGATGGAACCCAGGGGCACTATAACACTGAGCCCTTTTTAGTTTTTATTTTGAGACAGTGTCTTGCTAAGTTGCCCAGGGTGACCCAAAACGGGATCCTCCTGACTCCAACTCCTATAGTACCTCGGATTACAGGTGTGTGTCACCATGCCTGTCCAACTATTAGGTTTTAAAGCTTTCTATACTCTGAAAAACTCAGTTCCTTGGCAAAATTATCTTATCCTAAAAATTAAGTTGAGTTGGGCGTGGTGGCGCATTCCTGTAATCCAAATATGTGGGAAGCTGAGACAGGAGGATTGCAGGTTTGAAATCAGCCTCGGCAATTTAGCAAGGCTCTCAGCAACTTGCTGAGGCCCTGTTTCCAAATAAAAATAAATAGGTCTGGGGTGTAGCTTGGAGGTAGGATGCTCCTGGGTCCAATGCCCAATAAAACACACACATACACACACACACAATTAAGTTGAAAAATATGGGAGGAAAAAAATGAAATAAATAGATTATTTATAGTTTATAGTTACTACATTAAAGAAAATAATGAGCAAATTAATCGTTTTAAATAATGGAATTAAAAATAGATATAGGCAGCTGGTCACGGTGGCACATGCCTGTAATCTCAGTACTTGGGAGGTTGAGAAAGAAAGCTCACAGGTTCAAGGCCAGCCTCAGCAATTTAGTGAGACCCTGTTTCAAAATAAAAAAGGTTTGGGGTATAACTCAGATGTAGAACGCCCCAGGGTTCAATTCCCAGTAATACACACAAAAAATAGGTATAGGCTACAAATAGAATGTTGCCAAAAATATATTTTGAAGTGAAAATAGAGATGCTTCCATACATGAAATAAAAATTTAAAACTGAAGTAGATATGTTTTCTTAGATTTTAGTTAACTATGAAAGAAACAAAAATTCTTCATTGTAAGAAACTATATCTCAAAGATATATCCCTGAGGAATAGCTGAATAGCTTTGTACTTTTCTTGGTACTGGAGATTGAACCCAGGAGCATTCTACCCCCAAGTTACACTCCCAGCCCTTTTTATTTTTTGTTTTGAAACAGGGTCTCGCTAATTGCTGAGAGCCTCACTAAGTTACTGAGGCTGTCCTCCAACCTGCGATCCTCCTGTTTCAGCCTTCCAAGTATTGAGATTACAGGCATGAGCCACCATGCCCAGCTCCCTACTTATTAATTTAATACATAGGCCAGCTGATTATAAGAAGCTGACCCAGAAAAAGGTCAATATTTTTCCAAGTTACAACCTACAGCTGATAAAGGGGCAATACAATACTTTTTGGGCCTTTATTACTTCATTTCAGTAAAAAAAAAAAGAAAACTATGCCAATACTGATTTCTTAGGTTTAACAAATACACCATCATAATATAAGATGTTAACAATACAGAAAATCACAGAAACTCTATATAGGATTTTTACAAATTTTTTATGAACCTTAAATCCCAAAATGAAAGTTCACATAAAAATGAAGTAAAAAAATATTACTACTTTTGGATCATAAAATAATAAAAGTAGTTTGAAACTAGTTCATAATAAATACCATTTGTCTACATCAGGGATCAATTATATCCCTATTGTGAAAGCTAACATTTTCTCTGCAAAATGACAGGTAGACTTTTAAGAATGGAAAACTTCACTAAATCTGATTTTCCAGGATATACATAGTAAAACACACAAGTAAACACATCACTAGGCAATGTATTTCATTTAATAATTATATATTAAATAAATTATATCATATGCTTTCTACAAAGTGTATGTATATAGCAGAAGAATATACAATGTTCTATTGCCAAAACATTTACATGTTGTTTTACTGCTCTCTCTTCATTACTGTTACAACATTCAACTGTGACATTCACTGAAATATGTCAATACTGAGAATAGAGGATGTATAATGCACGTGGACCTTACTCAAAATTAACCAGTGCAATTTTAAGTCAAAAAGTTATTCACCAGGAGAAAGAACATAAGACTTAATTTGCCTCAAAATACAAAGCCTAAATTGTCACCTATAAAAACTTTATTTTCTTAAACTTTGGGGAGAAATGTAATTTAATGGTATAAAAGTGATTACTTTCCCCTAAGTGAAGACTTCATATTATCTGTAGACAAATTCTGTCACAAATTCTGTTAAAGCGTATATATAGCTGGGCATGGCGGTGCACACCCGTAATCCCAGGACTTGGGAGGCTGATTCAGGAGGATAGCAGGTGTGAAGCCAGCCTCAGCAACTTAGTGAGGCTGTCGGCAACTTAGCAAGATCCTGTTTCAAAATTAAAAATAAAATAGGGCTGGGGGTGTAGCTTGGAGGTAGAACGGCCCCTGGGTTCAATCCCCAGCACTGCAAAAAGTAAATAAATAAAATAAATAAAGAGTATATATAACTCAATAATATTTTAAAAGCATCACTAAATCAATGTATCATTTAAATGCATTTCCACCTGCCACTAGGTTCCCCCTCCCTGGCAAAGGCCATTGTTCACAAATTGAAAGGGGAAAGAACCTGCTTAGGAAAAAAAAAAAAGCCCAAACAAGGCATAGGTATATACCAGAGAAATGAAGCATTGATCAGCATGCAAGGAGTACAAAACGTCCTGAAAGGATGGGAAACCTGATGATAGGGTGCCCACATAATTAGGGGCATTAAATTGGGTGCAAAATTGGGCAGTACAAATCCTTTATTTTCAGTTGAACTAGACAATCACTTGAACTCCAGGGAGGGGGAAGAAAAACATCTACTTTCTTTCTTCCGTTTCATTGCTTAAAATGGAGTGGCTAAAAAACTTAAAAGCTGGATCTTTACAAAGATGTAAAGATAACCCCCCGGTGAATTATTGAGGGTTTTCAACATTTGCATGGAGTTGAGGGTGTAGTGCGCACAATGTAAATCAACGCATTGTTTGGCCTTTTCAAATCGGTCGCCAAGAGAGAAGTGAAAACTTGATAAGCAGGCTCCAGTTTCTACGTGCTGGATTTAGAAATCTTCTGGGAGCTCAATTCATTTAAGGGAAGAAATTTAAAGGGAAGAAAACTAAACAAGGAAAATGCTATGCAAGGAAGCACTGGTGTGAACGGAAAGGAAAGAATTTTCTTTAAAAAACAAAAACAATAAAGAGTTCCATTGTGCTTTTAAATTACGAATTTAGAGTTCTTTGATTTACGTTGAGTCTGATTTCCTTTACAGTATCAAAATGCCATGACCCATTTACAATATCCAAACTGTCGATACTGTTTCTTATCTAGCTTAGACGACAATTAAATGCGAATTAACATCTCAAAGAATTAAGCCCACATTTCTTAATGCAAGAGCACTCTCCCTTTTGACCTCCCCCACCGGAAGCTCCATCTCTGAACTGCCTGGGTTCCGAAACGAAGTGGGTAAGAAACACTAGTAATCAAATCTTAGGACTGCAGCAGCTCCAGGTCCTGACCCTTTTTTCTCCAAAATCAAGTAAAAAAGAAAGAAAAAAGCATTAGTTCACTAAAAGAAGTCAAGAGAGGTGGCAAGCCTAAATCCAGGTATGTGGAGGTGAATCCCGTTGAACTCCTCTGCCTTCTGCAGGAAAATTCGGCCCCGGCTTTCATCAGTGTGTGTTTGTCCTGATCTAATCATCAAAGTGCCATTTTTTTTTTACCCTCAAAAATAAGATCTCTTACTAAAGAGTATTTTTAAACCACTAATAAAACTTGAAAGAAAAAGTGGCGACCCTGCTTTGAGGGGCAGAGAGGTGAGAGTAGGAAAGGACTAGGTGATCTGCAGGGAGATTTGAAAGACACTTGTGGCTTACTTGCAAAACTTCGCTTAGCACTGAGCAAAAGAGGGAAATGCTGTTCCTGGTGACAGCGCAGTGGGAATTCCCACTCCAACAACCCATGAAATGTTACTGCATAATTATTCACCTTCTGAGGCCCATTGGAACTTATCGGCAGAGAAAGAAATTTAATTTAAACTCACCCCTCTGGTGCCAAAGAATGACTGGGACATGAGATCAAAGCGGAAGCTCTGTCCTTCAGTGGTTTGCAACACCTAGGCACAATAGGGTGAGAGAAGGCCGAATTCCGGCGCTTCCCAGCTTTCCGGACCCCGGAGCGAGGGGGTGGGGTGGGAGCTCGCAGCTGGCTGGAGGGAGGAGGGCGGCCACGGCTCCGGAGGTGGACGTGTCAATTATATCCCGGAGCTCCTGGCGGCCAGACTGCTGCTCCTCACGGCTGCAGGGCCTTTGCGTGTGAGGTCTGCACTGTAGACCCGGGAGATGACCCCTTTCCTCCCCCACTGCAGGTATCAGGGTCAGTGGAGCCCGTGGACAGGAGGGACGAGGCTGGAGCCCTGTTACGCACAGGTGTGCATCCCTGAGAACGTAAATATTTAAGTGCTTAAGATTTATGCTGCAACCTCGTCACAGGAGCCGTTAAACACACATGCGACCTCGAGAGCACAAAGTGGAACCAGGGATCCGAACCTGAGCAATGGGGGGGGGGCAGCTGGCTTCTTTCCTCAGACAGGTGCATTCGCAGGCAAGGGGCTTCCAAGGCAATGTGATGCTCTTTTCCAGGGAGTTGAACTGCCTCACCTCCTTTCAAGGTGTCACCAGAGTATGGCCTGGGGGATGCTGGCTCCTCAAACATCCAGCTGCCCAAAGGGCGGGAGGGAAGGGCGGAGGGGAAGGACACCCACGAGAGGCTGTGGGCTTTGGGTCCAACGCACTAAAGCAAAGTTGAGTTGTTTAACAGGTACTCCCATTCCACGTTTCCCACAGGTGGTCACTGGGACGGCTAAACTGTTCTTTGATTCCTGAAATCGAAAAGGGCACGGGGTTTGCACGGCCAGTCAGGCTGGACTTTTGTCCTCTTCTGGTGACAGTGTGGGAAGGGTGCGTGAGTTCCTCGGTCCAGTCTGGCAAGCCCACTCTGAACTGACAAGGGGCTAACTCCCCACCTCTGGCGGAGGCTGCACCGCGGGGCGCGGCGGCCGAGGGGCGGCGCGGGTGAGCGCGGAGCACTGTGGCCGGGAGAAAGCTCGGGAGGGCGCAGCCAGAGACACCTGAGCAAGCTGGCAGGAATGGCCTCGGCCAGCCGCGCCGCCGCAGGCTCAGGTGGCACTGGCAGGGCACGGCGGGGCGCGCCAGCTCGGGGCGGGTGGGACCGAGGCCCAGGGCCCACAGCGCTCGAACCGCGGAGGGCGGAGGGGACGGGCCGCGGGTTTGAGGACCGGGGTGGGGGAGCCGGGGCGCGCGGGAGGTCGGGCGGCGGCGCGCACCGGCTTCGCCCGGGTCGGAGGCGGCGGCGGGAGCGGGTCGGGCGGCGGCGCGGGCTGCAGGACGGCCCTGGGGCGCAGGGTGGCGCTCTCCGTCCGCGCAGCCGGCCGAGGCCGCGGCGCCTTTGTGTGCGCCGGGCGCGACGCGGGGGTGCTGGCGCCCGCAGCCCGGGGGCCCGCGGGGACACCCCGACCCCGGCCGCCCTCCGCCGCCGCCCGCGAGCAGCCGGGAGCCCTCCCCGGGCTCTGGGGTCTTTCTGAGAGCGGCGGGCACGTCCAGGAGGGGAGGAAAGCTGGAGGTAGCGTTCGGAAAGGCAGGGGACGCCTCCCCGCTCCAAACCTCCCCGGGGGGACTTGGCGCTGGCCGGACCCTGCCAAGAGCCTGCAAGAGGAGCTCCAGGCGCCTCCAGCGCTCCCTTCCTTCCCTCGGCAAGAAGTTGAGGAGGAGCAAAGCTGGGGGCTGCGCTTCAAACGCGAAGATGAACTTGAAAGAATGGCTTTAGGGCAACCGTAAAAAGCGGCAGCTCGTAGCGGGCGCAGTCACCCGAGCCATCTTCTCTGTCCCCAGAGCCCTTGGAGTCCTGACTGTCCTTAGGAACCAAAGCAAAATGTAGAGGGATGCTTCCCCGCCGCCAGGAGACTCCACAGAAAATTAAATTAAATTAAATTAAACACGCGCCCAGGGACTAAAGAAAATAGGATCCCCTCCCCCCTGCTGTAGCAAATCAACAGCCTTGCTCCTGGGCGCGCATCTCAAGAGAGGGTCACTGGCCCACGTCCCCTTCCACTGCAGCGGCCGGGGCCAGGACAGCAAGGAATTGCCGACTTCCCCTTAATCCGAACGCCGGAAATAAGGGCGCAAATTCTGCATCTATTTTGTTAATAACAGCAACAACTGTGTATCGAGCAAAATCTTCAAAAGATACCACTCACAACGACAGCCTTAACTAAAAATGAGTACAGTATTTCTCTTGATTCCTGACACACCATTTTCTTGAGAGACAGTGATAGAATTAATCTGTTGGGCCATTTTAGGAAGGAAGGAAAGAAGGACTGTAGACACCAGAGAGAGGATTTAGTAATGCCTGGGGTTATTTTAGTAATGAAGGGAGAAATAATGCCCACTTGGACAAAAGCAGCAAAAATCAGTAGAAAAATTAAAAACCACAGTTTATTCAAAATGCCTGAATCAAATCAATACCTCTTCGAGGTTACTCATGAAAAATTGAGTAAAACGTACACCTTTTTTTTATTATAATACTTATCTCTATCTTAGACAACCAGAGAATAATCAAATCTATACTTTTTCCCTGTAGGTTTCTGCCTTAATTTGCCAATCACAAAGACTATCTGACCTTTGAGTTAATCCTGTATAAATAAAATAATTATTTTAAATAAATTCCTCTACAGACCTTTGGTAACATTCCATTCAATAATCTCACCAAGAGATCCAAGGGGGAGATGAAAACACTGATGGTAGAACTACCAATTCGCTCACTCAGGAGTCGTCTCATCACCTGCTTGTCTTTGCTTTTTAGCTTTAGCAGTCCCTATCCAAGGGAAGCCCAGCTGAGAAGCAGTGCCTGGATTGGGTAAGTGGGGAGTGGAAAGATGGAAAACCTATCCAGAAACTTTAACTCGTCACAATTGTTTAAGTTTCTAGCATAAAATATTTTAGTTGATAGTCCAACCTCCCCCAAACAGTCACATTCCTAAGTGAACAAAAGCATCCAAAAAAGAAGGTAAGAAAAGAGGGGTGCGGGGAGGGGAGGAAGAAGCAAGCAAGTAAGCAGGATAGGAAAGAAACACTCAACTTTAGGGAAGAGATGAGGGAGAAAATACAAGGGTGGACTGAGCTATGCAGCCCTTTTCAGTCTCTGGAGGATGGGCTGATACATGCTGGCCTGACCCCTGGGTCAACAGCTAGTTTTATTCTACCTTGATCTGCAAGACTGGAAGCTTGTCCTTTGGTTCAAAGTGAGAACCAGTCTCTGGCTTCAGTCTGAGTGAGCCTCTAGCTATTGATAAGAGGTATTTATCACAGACAAAGCAGAAAAAAAATCAGTTTTGTACCTCATTTTCTGCCCTTCCCAAAGAGGATGTTCATCCCCCAAAGGGGAACCTGTCCACCCTGCAGAAAACTCATCTGGAAATACTGCTCAATAACCATCATAAGGGACTAAAGCAAAGCTAGGAGGGTGAGGAGCTGAAGGAAGAAAGTGAAAGTTTGCACATCTCTACAACACCAAAAATCAGTCCCCCTTCAACCACTCCAAAGAAGTCTTCTCCTGGACAATCTCTCTTCTTGTCATAACCCACCTCTTAAATCAAATGTCAATTCTGCAACTAATATTGTAAATGTACCAAGCAGCTTTCCTCTTACCTGCCACTACATTTAACTCCTTCAGAACCGTTCTCTCGGAATCCCTCAGCACTGCAACTTTCAATAAAAAAGAAACAACACTTAAATTGTGTTCTGCGTGTTATTCCTAGGAAGAAAGTAACAGAAAGAGACTATTTTATTTGCAGTAACCATTATTTAGAGCTACAGTATACCAAAGAATCAGCACTAATTTGTTTGTCTAAACCATAAGGGTTGGAGGCCTCAAATATCTGCGTAGACAGTAGGATTAAGACTACCTGCTAGTTGGGCACAAACTGCATTCTTCTAAACATATTTAACTTTTAAAAACCCGACTTTTCCCCCAGAATTTATAATATTCATAGCACTCTGCATTTTCATTTGTTTCTATGTATTATAATCACTTTGCATAAATTTCAGTGGAAACTTTTCAGTTCAAGATGAATACCAAGACTGAACTTAGGGTGGGGAGAATGCAAACAGAAAGAAAGAAGCTAAACTTATTAGAATCTGAACACACTAACTTTTTATTCAATTTGATTCAAAATAATATTAATCTAATAGTGAAATAGTTTGATATAACATCACTCCGACATTTAAAGTATTTTCTGTTTCAAAGTATGGCTCAAGGAACACCCATTGCTTAAATGCACTTAGACATAACAAGACAATATTTTTTATTGGCATCGTTGACACCTTTTAACAATAGCCTAGTAAATAGATTAAGGTTTAACCTTCCTTTTCTTTGGTGGCTGTTTAGAGACTTTAAAAGAACAGATAACTCATTTCAACAGGAATCTACTACTGATATTTACCTCTACATAATCTTTAGCTAAGACATGGAATGCCAAAAACAACCTTTTGTCAGCTTGACCTCCTCCACCTCCTAACAACAAAAGTTATCCCCAAACCCATGTTTTTATTTTAGATGTATTGATCTTCCAATGTAAGGCTTGGCCTTTTAAATACTAAATGCAATCAATGGCCAACAAACTGACTCCCCTTCTGGAGACTCAGAAGGAAAAAGAATGGAGAAATTTCTCTGAATTGTTTGGTGACTTAGTACAAATTTTAAGAGATCAGTAAATCCTGATGCTATGAGCTAAATGTACTGGTAAATAATTAATTACATTTCTTAGACACTATAATCTTTATCTTGGTAAATAGAGAAAACACAGCTTTGCCAAATAGATTTTTCCATCTAAATAATATCTTAAAGGCAATTATTTAAATATTACCACAAAAACAGGATCATATTTTGTTTAAATAGAAATTTAAGCTGAAGATAAAATGCAAATATCCATAGCTTCAAAAGGGGAAAAAATACAAATTAACTGGCCTAGTCTTTTATCTGAGTTTATTAATACCATTTAAAATATTACAAATAAATCAATTACATTTCATGCATTTAAAATGCAAGTCTAAAATGTTCCAGAGAAAGGCTTTTCATTTCAATGTGAAATATCCAAATTATTTCAACATTACAATGAGCAATTAGTTTGCAGGATCTGCAAACATTTAAATGTAGTGTGGGAGTGTTTATTAACAGTTAACAATATTACCTTCAGGAAATACACAAAGGCCAAAGTTAGTCGAGTTTCACTTGGACAATTTATTTAATACATGGGTTTTGGCAGACCCAGTTATTATGAAATATAGGAGAACTCTCACTTTAACTATGCCTGAACTGCCAGCAGATGCAAATAAGTACATGCTCCATTAAATTAAATGTCATCCAACATTTATCAAATATTGTCTTAGTTACAGTTTGATACCTATCTAAATTCATATTCGAGCAAAACTAGGCCCCGAAAGTGCGTGTGTGGCTCTGCACCTCCAGAAATGAGTTCAAAAAAACCTGCAGCTCATCAGAACCGCAACAATAACTCTTAATATTTTCTTGTGACAAAAAAAGGAAATCAAGTTTACTTCAATATATTTTCAAATATTTACTGGAAGTAATGTACAAGAAAAATACTATACAAAATCGTCTCCTGGACAACTGCACCTCACACCCTTACACTGGTGGAGTTATATTTAATTGGTAACTAATCTAGAACGATTCTCCAGTTGTACAAACCATTAGGTTCAGATATATTTTACAAAGTTTTTCTTTTTCCCTATTTCCCTCTTTTGGCATTTAAACTACAGCCTTATCTGAAATAACGATAGCTTCTTCACTTGTTTAGAAGTTTAAATCACAAAAAAAGTTTAACCCCCAAATCTTCAATGAATTGAAAGAATTGTACAGAAACGGGTACTATACAAATCGACGGCTGGACTAACAAAAAAAGATGGGGAGATTATGCTGGGGAGTGGTGAAAAACGAGGTAGAAAAGGACAAACACGAAGACAGTTAATCTGGTCCCACCGGAAAGGGGTACTTTTGCATAAGAAAAAGACACCTACCCTCACCCCCACCCCCAACCCATAAGTTAAGTTAATGCGATCAAAATAACTTTGGGATCAATGTTAGCACAGTTTTGAGGGAAAGACGTGCTCACTGGGACAGGAAAAACAATCTAGACGGGAAACCAAGTGGAAGGTTGCTTTCTTCCCCCACCTTGGCTTTTTTTTTTTTTTAGTATTAAAAATAAATGTTATAAAGAAGAAAGAAGACTGCTGCAGCGATTCACCAAGACTGCCTTTGCTGAAACTTGCATCTGTTCCACCTCAGGGAACAAAGAGAAAGGGGCAGGGCTGACGTTGGGGAGAGCTAAACTCTGCGAACTCTCGCACCAGGCTGCGACCGCCTGCGCAGGGCGAACGGCGGGGCGCAGGGCCCAGCAGGGAGCATCGGGCCGCGGCGCCCGGTACTGCACGGCGGAGCGGAGCGGAGCGGGCCTCCCGGGGCTCCTGCCTCACCCTCCCCGCCGCTCCGGCTCCAGCTGGCTCTGCTCAGTCGTCCCCGCCGGCGCGCCGGGGCCCCCGGGTCTCCCGGGCGCTGGATTCCGCCAGATCCGACTCCGGCGGCCGCTGCGCTCTAAAGTTACGCCAACCTGGGGCTGGGGGAGGGGAGCCTGGCGGGCGCGGGCTCGAGGGCACCCGCCCGGGTCGTGCGCCGTGGAGACTGAGCCAGGCCTGGACGCTGATGCGTGTTACTTACTTCCACAACCCCTTTACCAAGTTAAGTCAGAGGGAAGAGAGAGAACGAGCGGGAGGGAGCAGGGTGCGCGGAGAGCTGGAGTTGAGGCCAGGACACACGAGGCCCGGGCGGGCCGGGTGGCGCGACGCGGGCGTCACTCCAGGCCGTTGCGGTGCCCGGGCTCCGGGGGCGGCAGCAGCTCCGGGGAGTGGCAGGGCGGGCTGCCCGCCGCGCTGTGCTCGCTGTCGGTGTCGCTGCCCTTCTTGCCGCCGCTGCCCGAGCCGGCCGAGCCCCCGCCGCCGCCGCCGCTGTGCGTCTTCACGTGCTTGCTGAGGTGGTCGCTGCGCATGAAGCGCTTGTTGCAGACCGGGCAGGCGAAGCGCTTCTCGCCGGTGTGGGTCCGCAGGTGCCGCTGCAGCTCGTCGGAGCGCGTGAAGCGCTTGCCGCAGAAGAGCCAGTTGCACACGAAGGGCCGCTCGCCCGTGTGCCAGCGCAGGTGCGCCTTGAGGTGCGACGTCTTGCCGTACACCTTGCCGCAGCCCGGGATGTGGCAGCTGTGCAGGCCCTTGCGCCGCAGGCTCGCCCCGGCCGGGCCCAGCCGCTCCGCCTCCTGGCAGTTGGGGCAGTCGCAGGTGGCGCGGCCCGAGTAGCGGCGCGCCGAGGAGCGCGGGGAGCCCCCCAGCGGCGCCGACGGCCCGGCGCTCAGCATGGAGCTGCCCGCGCCCGCCAGCGGCGACGGCGCCGAGTCGGGGTAGGAGCCGGGCAGCACGGGCTTGAAGCCGTCCATGAGGTGCTGGCCCGCGGGGCTGAGCAGGTGCGAGGAGGCGCCGCTGCTGAAGGCCGAGTGGCTCAGGCCCGAGTAATCCGAGTTGTAGCCTCCGAGCGGCGAGTGCAGCGAGGTCTGGAGCCCCCCGGCGGCGGGGTGCAGCGAGCCGGGCAGCGCCGCCGCGCCGTTCGGGTTCTGCACGTCGATCCAGCCCGCGCCCACGTCCCACCAGCTGGAGGCGCCGGCGGAGCCCACGTCGCTCGCGGCGCCCAGGCCCGGGTGGGAGGGCTTGAACCACGACTCGTAGGGGTGCGCCATGCCCACGCGCGGGTAGATGCCCTGCAGCCCGTCCACCGAGGTGTGCACCTTGGAGATGAACACCGGCTGGTGGGAGCCGTCCTGCGAGTGCGCCGAGGAGCCGCCGCCGCCGCCCCCGCCGCCGCCGCCGCTGCCCCCCGACACGCCGGGGGCCTGGAACACCGAGTAGTCGTTGGCGAAGGGCGAGCTGGAGGCGGCGGCCGCGGCGGCGGCGGCGGCGGCGGCGGCGCTGCTGGAGGTGAGAGAGAAGGCGCTGGAGCCCGGCGAGCCGCCGCAGCTGAAGGAGTCGGACACCAGGGCCGCGGCCGCCGCCGCCGCCGCCGCCGCCGCCGCCGCGGCCGAGGACGAGCCGCCGTTCCTGGAGGCCCCCGACACGCCGAAGCCGGAGAGACTGGAACCCACGACGTTGCAGCTGCCGGAGGAGGAGGACGAGGAGCGTTTCCAGGGGTGGAAGCCTTTCCCGAAGGAAGAAGAGCTGTCCGAGAGGGAGGAGGGAGACGGGCTGGGGCTGCCGATCTTATTACAGGTAGCAGCCAGCATGGCCAGAGGAGTCGATCCCAACCGCGGTTCTTCCTGCGAGGAGGAGGAGAGGGGAAGGAGGGGGAGGGGTGGCGGGCCGAGGGCCGGTGGGGGAGGGCGGGAAGAAATGTGCATTAGTCCTCTGGTAGCCTCCAAAACGCCCCCACTGCACCCCATCTCTCGCTGCGGCGCGCCGCCACCAACTCACCTGACACCCCCAACAGCCCCGGCGCCCGGCTGCTTCCTACTCTACAGGAGGGGACAAGTGTGGCTGCCGGCGTCTGACTCGGGAGAAAGCGCCGCGCTAAAGAAGAGTTTGACAAGTATTCTCACCTAAAACCAACACTCTTGTGCACATAAGGCCCCAGACACTTGGAAACAAGCATAAAGTCCAGGCTGGGGAGGAAGGAAGTTTCCTATACCGAGAAGCCTGGGGAAAGCCACGGGGCTGCTTTTAAGAGCGCTTCCCCAGCAATCCAGAGAGAGCTTTGCAAATCCTGTTCCGGTCCCCCAAAGCCCATCCCGGGCTGTTTCTCCCAGGCCAAAAGAGGTCAAACTGGAGGGCTGGCTCGCTCGCTCTTCTGGCTTTTCTTTCTTTCTTTTTTTTAAAGTATATCTACAATAGTAAAAACAAGACAAGTTCAACGTACCTGCAAGACTAGGCGGGCTGCGGGATATTTTAAGGGGACGGGGGAGACTCTGCAGTATGCCCAGGAGGAAAAACTTGCTCTTTTTACCCCCGAAATCGTCGCATATAAAATGGGCTGGGCGCAGGTCTCCCGGGCTGGGAGCGGCCAGGCGCTGCGAGGTGGCTTGTCTAAATGCCCTTCGAACCTTTTCCTGTGCTGAAAAAGTGACTCGGCCCCCCCTCTCCCCCTCTTTCTTTTCTCCAAACTCACTTGTATTTAAAGAAAAAAAAAAGCTCTCAATAGAGAGACTGATAGCCCGTGGCCTGGCCGGGGCGACTTTAACCCCCTCCGATCGGCAATAAAAGGAAACTAATTAAACCAGCAAGAGAAAATCCTGAGACTCACCCCTAGAAGTGAAGTTGCCATCACACAAAAGTGCCCTCCTCCTCTCAGAGGATCTTTTTTATATTGATAAATCAGAGGCAGTGTTTTTTTTAGAGGTGTGCAATACAATGATCAGTTCCGCCCATTCCACCACAATTGTAGCTCCCTCTCCGGCTTTGAAGTGCCGCGGAGGCGCCGCCAGCCAATCTGCGGGCTCGCCGGGCCGCGCGCGCGCGCCGTGAGGTCATCGCGCCGGGGGGTGGGGCGGGTGCGTGTGTGACCGAGTGTGCGTGTGCGCGCGAGTGTGGCCAGCCCGGGACAGTGCGGGGGGGACAGTGTAACAGGGACAACGGGGTACGGAGGGCAAGGGTGAGGTAGCGCAGAACATGGGGAGGGCGTGCGTCGGAACGTGCAACTGCGTGTGCGACAGTCAAGTGGGGAGGGACCGTGTCAGCGCACGGGAGCCACTGAGTCCCACACACCTGGGGAGGGCCGGGGCAGCGGCCGGGCGAGTGTGCGGTGTGCGTGCGTGCACCGAGCCGGGGGTGGGGACGGGACGAGACGACGGAGTGTACGTGCGTAGAGGAGACCGGCGAGTGGACGGGTGGAACTGCCTGCGAAGTTGAGCGAGGCCGAGTGAATAAATGTTCCCAAACGCCACCGCTGTCACCAACTTGCTCTGGCTCCTTCTACCGAAAATCTTGAGTGGTTTTTGTTTTGGGTTTGTGTGTGTGTGTGTGTTCTGTAACTTCTTGGACTCTGTCACTATATTTTTGAAGAAAATCTTAAGACTCAGCTTTCCCTTCCTGGCTCTCCAGCCAAACAGTAGAAAGATTGGTAGGCTGAGGGACATTTTTAGGGATGAGGTGGGCGCATGTGCGCCTGCGCCCACGAGTTGTTACTTTGATGTAGTGACTTTTTTTTTTTCCTGAGGTGGGATTCTGCTTTGGAAATGCACGACTCACTCTAGAAGGGGAGGTGTATTTGTCCCTTGTTTGTTCCTTTATCTAATACAAAAGGATGAGATAAAGAAGGGAGAAAGAGAGGGTTGTTTTTTGTTGTTATTTTGAGGTTTGATTTTTTTATGATGGGGGGATTCCAGAAATTAAGGAGTGTTTGACAGAATTTAGAAGTTTTCACAGGAAAAATCTCTTTCTCTCTCTCTCTCTCTCTCTCTCTCACACACACACACACACACACACACACACACACATATATCCTGGGGAATTGAACCTAGGGCGTTTACCTTCAAGCTACAGTCCTAGCCCCCCTCCCCTTTTTTTAAGACAGGACCTCCTAAATTGCTGAGGCTGCCCTAGAACCTGTAATCCTCCTGTCCCAGCCTCCCAAGTACTGGGATTGCAGGCGTGTGCCACCTCTCCCAGCTTACTGTCTCTTTGCAGGGGGGGGGGGTCAGACTGACTGAAATCTGTGGGTTCCATTTATGTAAGAATAGAGACAAGCTTTTGACAAATCTTTGACCACATTTATGGAGGCATCTGTGTCTAATGAGGCTAGAGATCTATGAGTGTGTCCATGTTAATATGTACACTTAGTTCAAATTTGTTAGGTTTTAATCTCTTGCTAACCATTTGTGTTATTAGTTGTATTCAGAAATGTCATTACAATTCCCCTGCCACCACAAGGGAACTTTTTAAACCACAGAAAGCACAACGCCAGTATAGTAAGAAGTCCAGAGTCCTTAGAGCCCTATTGAATATTCATATGCTTTTAAAAAAGACCACAGTAATTCATATTTTTAAGCAGTTACAAATGCTCTCAGACGTCTAATTTTAAGGTGGAATTGACGATCATGTGACTGGTTGGGAGGACTGTTTTGTTTGGACTGGGGGACACTGCTATTTTATTGTTGCTAAGCCCTCCTCAAGTGTAGCACAGCTTCAGGAGATGTCAGAAAATCCTCCTGGGGTTTACTGAACTCAGAGTGCAGTTGTATCATTTGTGTAAATTTCATGGGGCGGATGTTTGTAGTGTGAGAGTTTGTATTTTTGACCCCTTTTGAACATGTGGGGATATTGACTGTACATCATATCTATTGATTAAGGGGGTAAGGTACACTCTCATACTTTGAAGTAAGTGTGAAGTAAATTAATGAACTGCTTTCTTTCTCTGAAGGCTGACGCTTACCATAAATGTCGTGTTTCTCCCTGCAAGCCGCTCTGAATGATTTTAGCGTGTTGAGAAGGCGTGACAGGCCAGCCCAGAAGGAGGAAGGGGTGGGGGAAGGAGGGAACTCCGTTTAACAAATAAAAGAGAATTAACTTCATTGCTTTGGTCTCCTTCTATAATGATATTCATTTTAAGGACCTAATATACAGTTGTTTAAATTTGGGGTTTAATTCTAATCAATACCGTCATCCTTAAAGGTGGGGGGAGAGCTTTAAAGGAAGACTCCCTCTATGAATAGTTATTTTATCTTTTTATCCTCCTATCTACTGGAAAGAAGAGAGGCAGGACTATTAAAAAGCTAAATGCTTATTCTGAGAGTAAACAGAGGCGTTAATCACTGTTTCCTCAAAAATGCCAGGAATTAGAAAAACTCAGCATCACATGACTGCAATTTTGAGCTACCTAATTCTAAGATTTTTCATTTGTATAAATTCACTTTAGAATCATGTCATTCTTCCTATGACAATGAGTCACAATGTTGGTGAGGATTTAATGAAAATACTGGATTCTTCAATTTGCATGAGGTTGGCTGGCAGCATAGGGGGCTTTTCAAAGGTTTGTAGCTTTCTTCATTAGAAGTGTGTGTGTGTGTGTGTGTGTGTGTGTGTGTGTGTGTGTGTGTTGTTGTTGTTGTTGTTGTTGTTGTTGTTTACTCCATTATAAAAATTAGGTGTTTATTTCATAGTAGCACTGGCTGAATGGGCTTTTTTTTTCTTCTCCTACTCCCTTTCTGCCCCCCCAAGAAGTGATTAGTGTTTGTGTCATAAGGTATAAAGCAGCAGAGTTAAAAAGGAAAGAGGAAGAGAATGATATAATTCAGCAAAAATTAAAACCTTCACCACCTTGCTTCTAGTTGAAATGAAATTGGTCTTGATGGCAGCTCTTTCTCCACTTTGGACAAGTGAATGACCCTCTTGTGCTTGAATCCTGTCCCACAGGGGAGAACAACTATAGTCCAAGACATACACACCAGACCTGGCTGAGCAATTCAGGATAGAGTTCAGTTTACCTTTTATAATATTGATCATTACTATTAAGTATTTTATCTCAATAATAGATGTTTGGGAAAGGAGGGGGAAGAGAAATAGGAAGCAAAGGCTTTCTAATAACAAAAGTTTCCCCCACCCCATGTGAAGTTTAATGTGCTGGCAGGGAGAGGGGTAGATGGATATTCTGCTATTTCTTGCAAACCTGTGGGATCCACTATCAATAAAGCTAAAATCTATTAGCATTCTGTATGCATCTGCAGCATAAATTTCATTTGAATTTCAAATTTAATAAACCAGGAGGTTTTTAATCATCCCTGGTTTTATTTGTTTGATATTAACATGCTTATTGACCGGGTCTGGTGACCAGTTTGATCATTACAGGACAGCAAAAAGTTAATTAAAACGACCACAGCCCCTTAATCATATCATCTGTCTCATCCACGTCGCTCTCTTTATTACCAGTGATGATGGATAGGCTCCCAGATTAATTTCTCTGTTTCTTCGATTTGGACAACAGCTTTTGGGACCTAATTTACATCCTGGGAACAACTTGCTCAAGTATATCTAACACCTTACAGCTACAATATACATCAACATCTCCTGAGATGGAGGAAAGAGGGGGAATTTTTTTTCTTTCTTTCTTTTTTTTTTTTTTTTTTTTTTTTTTTGCAGGCGGGTTTGAAGACTAATCAATGCTCAGGAGCTCTTAGGCTTTCATAGCCAAAGAAACACAAGGTCCTAAAAGCAAATTAGAGGCCTTGATCCCTGCTTTTCCTTTTGGGGAAGTGGGGAGTGAAATATATCTCTGCTGTTTGGTTAATAGATTAAAATGTGCAGATACAACGACAAGTAAATAAAGCCATTTGTAACCATTAAATACAGTTGGGGATTTATAGTCAAAAACATCAAAGTTGTCCAGCTTTCAAGTGTCCGGCAACGTAGCTACACCAAATACAGTTTTGAACGTAAGGGTGGTCCGGTATATACACAGCGCTGTTTAAAAAAAAAAAAAAACGCCTAATGGGAAGAAAATGCACTGGAATTACAGTGCGTACCTCTGCTGGGTACGCAGAACCCGGCTCTCAGCATCTCGGTTTCCGGAGCGTTGGCAGGGACGCACAAGCTCTGCGAGACGACCGGCGGGTACCCGCCTCGAACTAGGTGGACGCGGTGCAAGCCGTGCGTCCCCGCCAGGCGCCTCTCCCGAGATAGGATGACTGCCCCGACCCCTGGCCACCGTGCGGGGACCCAGCGCGCGGGCGTGTCGGCTACTGAATAAAGCGTGCAGAGGGTTCCTGGGGAGCCGAGCGCCGCCGCGGCTGCGGGGAGAGCCAGCTGGGCCAGGTCGTTGGGGTTTCCTGGTCTCCAGCTCTCTGGTCAAAGTTTCTTTCCAGCTGGGGGGGTGGGGGGGCGGGCCAGGAGTGCATTCCCGAAGTGTGCCCCTCTACACCCCATCCCTGCTCTCGGGTGGCTGTACTAAGAAGTTGCCTAACATTTCCTGGGAAGGGAGGTAATAAAAGCCCCTCGCTGGTGGCAGATTGTTGAGCCGTAGGTGGGAAGGGATCAGTCGGCCAGAGCTCAGAGAGGGCTGTATTTTCCTGATTGGAAAATGGGAACTTCCACGCTGAACAATAGCCCCTATTAGTGAGGTTATTGGGTTTCAAACTGTCCGGCCACATTTACAGCCGGGTCCTTACTTTCCTGGTACTGCTTAATTGGATGCATTTGTTGACCACAGCGAAGCAATAGTGACTCTTGATCTACTTGCCCGGGAGCTCCTGGCGGATGCAAAGCACTGCCTGGTGACTCTTTTTTTTTTTTTTTTTTTAATAAATGGGAGGGAGAATTTCTTCTCTTTTTCTTTATCTACTCGATTTTTCTTCCATCTCCCTTAATATTTACTTTTTTTCTTCTCTGCCACTTCAAAGCACTCAAAAGTTAGGGATAGTTTAAAGAGATTTACCCACTAACCTAGGATATTACAAGTTTTTTTTCCCCTTTAGCCGTGGAATTCTAATTGCATGTATTTAGAAAACAAGGGGGACTTTTCAATATATATATATATTGAAAAATCATCTTAACACTAAAGTTCATAATAGAAAAAAATATGATAGTCACCAAAATAGATTTTTGAAATCTCCAATCTATAAGCATATTTCCATAAGCAAGAAAACTAAATACATTTTCCTATTTATTATCTATATGCGTAATCATACCATCGTAGTATCTTCATATGGCCTTGTGCTAGTTCTACAGGCAGGAGTGTACTCTATGGTATATTTTATATTCATCTGCCAGCCCATAGTTGAAATTGATAATTCTACAGTACTTCTTATTTCTCCTCATCATGTAAATGAAGGAAACACACATAGGGAAAAGAGAGTTTGCTCATTTGGAGTGAATGGTGTGTGCATGTGTTCTTGTGCAAGGCAGGAGGGAAAAAGAGAAGCTTAGACATTCAGATGAGTGTGTCTCTGATTTTTTTCTGGAATAGATCTATTCTCCCTTTTGATATTATATATTACTTTCTCACAGCTACTGTGCAGAGTTAAAAACTACTAAATTCTTATCCTCAACACTATTGATTTCTTTTCATTCTGTTCGGTTACTAGAAGAGGTAATGCTCCCAGATTACCCTGTCGTCTCCTCCAGACGGTTGACAATTGCAATCGCAGTTTCGGGAAGATAAATGTTACTTTGGGAATTGTGTTTAATTACAAATAATCTAGGAGCTGCTCTGGGTCTCTGGGTTTAACCACACATGTGTTCAAATCATTGTACAAGCTTTACAAATGGTGATATTTGTGAAAGGGGACACAATTTGCTTTCTAAAACCAAGGGACAGACTAGGATGCTCACACTTGGGGGTTGTCATCAGGTCCTTAGAGATAACACAGCCCAAAATAACAACAACCAAGAAGTGTGGGGTCCCAGCCTACTTGAAAGCCTAGGAAAGAAATGTTTGCTGGAGTTTACTTTCATGCCAATTTCATACAAATGAAAACCTGAAAATAAACCATTCTATGAGTTCTTGAAATCTCTTGCATAAATCCATTTGTGCAGGAAATATTTTTGAGCTCACATATATGGGTTTTCTTTATAGTATTTTTTCCTCTGCAGGAAGTTTTGTGGATTTCCCCTGAAATAGACCAATGGTTATTTTTTACAGTTCCTCTTGTAACTCAGCTGCTACCTTTGTGTGTGTGTGTGTGTGTGTGTGTGTGTGTGTGTGTGTTTCTTTGCTTATATGGCAGCTCAATTAGTGTTGTTTGTGTGTGTGTGCTCGCTTTTTTCTAATAGTCTTATTAACAAGAAAAAAGGTGGCGAACAGGTTATTCTCTTAACCTGACCTGGCTGTAGGAGTAAGATGAGCAGCACTGAACAGATGTCCCCATTTAAGCCGTTCTTTTCCCACATGCCTGCTGGATATTGCAGGCGCGCAGGAAGCTCGCTTCAAACCTGGCCCATTTCAGGCCATAATGGCCACGTTATTTCGGCCCAGTGAACACGAACAAAATCGCGTGCTTTAGAATCATTCGACTCTGAGTCCAGGAAAAGCAGGGGGTGTGGTGGCAGTGGGGGTGGCTAGGGAGGGGTGTGTATGGGGGGGGCGATTTCATCTCGGATCGCAGGAAGAGAACTTGCTCAAAAGAATTTTCCCCAGCAAATATGGTATAATTTACAGCGCAACTTAATAATCCGAGGGGCAATGCAAAAGCCCTTTGCGTTGTAAACCGCTTCTAATTACCTGCCAGAGCAATTAGCTGACTATCACGAAGAAATTAGATCGCTCAATGTAGCATAAATAATGCGAATAATTTTGTAAGAAGAATGGAAAGCGAGACCTGGTGTTTCTTTATAAGGAAATAACACCTCGTACTGTACGAGCCCTCCATGAACACACATTAATGTCGAGGCATGCATGGCAATGAGTCCGCGCAGGAGCCCTCTGGCTGCGCTTCAGCACTTCTTCCGTTTACGTATGCGGGGTGAAAGTCGGCTTCCAGGCGCTCCATCTCCAGCCTTCCAGCTCACAGTAATTAACACATAGCTACTTCAATGGGAAAACCTGTTTTCCAGATGATTTTTACAATGCGGCTTTATGTCTCATTTGGCAGTTTAAATCGCTGGAGTTGTTTTCTGGCTTCATCTCTACTATCATCTGTTGAGCATATTTTGCTCAGAATATTGAATCCCAACCAAAACTTAGGTGCCTGCTTTTGCGGACTTTTATTTTTCTTAAGAAGTGGGGCTATCAGGAACCACTTTGAAGGACAGCGGGGCAAAGAATTCTTGCGAGGATGTGTAAAGTGCTAGCAGATAGCTGCTTTCCTAGATGAATTTGTGAAGTATGTTGGAATGGTTTTTGTATGTGCTTCACTTTAAGTTTTTATTGAGAATCCACCTTAATCATATTTTGTATTTAGCTCATTTTTCTTGACTTAGGGTTTCCTATACATAGGTTCAAATGATGAGTTCACACATTTCTTAGAGGAATTCAGGAGTAAAGCTAAAACCTAATTTTGGAGGAAAGCTGACTGTACAAATGGGGTGTCTGAGAACACCTTCAAGCTCTTTGAATTTTACTAGGTTTGTAAATTACAATGAGAACACAGCTTCAAAAGCTATTTGAAAAAACAGTATGTGTGCCAACACCTAACACACACACACACACACACACACACACACACACACACATTTGGAGAAGCTGTTTCCCCGCAAATAAAGGCCTTTCTGCTGCCGCCAAGTGAAGCAAGTCACAAGCCCGCTCCCCCCCCCCGCCCCGTAAACAAGGTAGGTAACACGTTTGGGTCTAATGGAATGGGCCACTAGCGCTTCCGTGGTAATCGACGTGGGCGTCAGCATTGGCCCCAGCACCGGTGTCATGCGAATCCGGGTACGGGCGAGTTCCGCCCCACACCACGTTCTGAGTCTAGATTTGGCCCCACCCTCCAGAGCCCAGCACACCGCTACACATAGAAACCTCTAACCCATGTAATTTTTGGAATATCTTTCGCGATTGATTTCAGTGAGTTTTGCTGGACTTTGCAATGGTCTTGGCCCGACGGGCCGCACACGCCCAGTTTTCTCTCCTTATGAAAACATCAAAGGCTTTGCTCGTGGCTGGGGAGTCGTAGATGCAAAGGGAAAGAATCCAAGTGATTTATTTCACCAACCCAGGATACAAATAGGGTTGCTTCTGTTTACAGCTTTACATCTATGCAGCCCTCCACCCTCTTTATGTAGAGAGGCACTGGTCACCTTGAGCTCTTTCCTGCCTGAGCTCAGGGCTGCTGGGTTGGGAAGGGACAGGGAATATGCCTTCAGAAAGGGAGACCCCCTTAGAAGAGACCACCTCCACTTTAGAAGGTGTTAGAAAAAAATATCCACAACAGCTCCTGGAAACTCGACATGATCTGCTCATCACTAGGACCAAGGGTGTCCACCCTCCTCAGTACCAAGTCCTCTCTTACAGTCCGGGACAAAAACTCCCATCCAGACAGAACAAGGGACCATTTTTATTTAAGGTTTGACAAGTACCAACTTCTGATTTCAGCAAAGGTTACTTTTTAAGGGGAAATAAAATCTTGATTTCTGCTTATGAAATCTGGGAAAGTAATGAATGTTCAGATAAGTTCTCACAACATCCTAACCCAACATTCCAATTCACTGAATTGTGTTTTGAAGCTTGCTTTCTCCCAAAGAAGACTTTGCACCTCCTCCTCACCAACATTGGCCGTGAAGATTCTCCATCTCAAACAACAAGGACCCTGCTAGCCATCAAAGAAGTCTGCCCTATTTTAATCTAAAAGAAAACCCAGGAGTCCAGATCTGGGGGGGGGGGGACGGGACTGAATTTTTCCCTCTTGCAGTGCCCACACTTAACCCCCAACAGCCAATGTCATTCTTCTTTCCTTCTCCTTTGTCTTTATTGAAATGAATCTTTCTTTTATTCTTTTTCCTTGGGGCGGGGCAACATTCTTCAAGGCAAAAGAAATAAGTTGAATTGATTACTGTCCTGTCTTTAATTGCTCTAAAAATATTTTCTAGTGGGGCCTCATAAGGCAAACATATTGGTCTTTGATCAACACCAAAGAAAGCAAACATTTGAAGAACCCAAATGCATGAGTTTAGAGTTTACACTTGGCATTTATAGCCCTGAAATGGAATGTCCATTACCTTCAAAAGGGCAGTTATTAAGGACAGAAAGTTCTCCAGTTTTTCTGTAGGTGATGCTTCAGTAGTATCCTAACCTGGTATCCTAACCTCCCCAACCTTGATGAAATTGGAAAAAACAATTGTTGCCAACTGAAAAGACTTTACTAGCACTGTGAAGTGTCAGTTTATCCTAAACTCTATAGATAAAAATGTGGGAAGAACCAATGAATATACTTGGATTACTTTTCTGCTCTGGTTGAAAAAGTCAACTCAGCTTAGAGAACAAAAGGGAGAAAAAAGTGATTCTAGAATTTTGGCATACTTACCCAGTGGAACTCTAAGAAGTGGTGTGTAGAAAACTAAGGGCCAAAATCAACCGCAAAGATACATTTTTAAAAATAATTTTTGTCTAAAACATCTGCACCATTGATTTTGATTGGCTGATATTGACATTAAAAGTATTTTGCTCCATTACAATGTTTTAATTGTGACATTAGCAAATTTAACTGAATATTGGCTAACATATAGTATTTAAAACCTCAAAATAAGCTTTGGAGGTTTCACAAATAATTTTATTAGGCGATTTGTCATTGATTTACCAAGTCAAAAAAAACTTTTTCCTAACTTAAAAAGAATTGCCTTCCTCGGGCAAGATTTAGGAACAGAAATTTCAAAATGGTCAGAAATGGGTGGGAAAATTGTAGGTTTAGAAGTCTGCGGGAGGAAATTACACCCCGATGCTGACTTTAAAAGGGCCTGGTACGCCCCAGTTCATAGCTGAGTTGGAGCGGAGGCACTAGAGGACCGAGTGCATCAAAACCACTTAAGGCAGCCGCATCTGCCAGCTCGTCAGGGGCAGGGCCCACCGAGGCCGTCGCCGAGCCTGGGCGACCAGGAGCCGCGCTTTCCTGAGGTTAACTCTCCAGGAACCTCCAGAGTAGCCCCGCTTTCAGTTTCACGTAGACCCGGGTTGTTTGTCGCACGGATTATCAAAGGTCTCCGTGTCCCGTTTCCACGCTAGGCCATCTAAGAGAGTGGGCAGGCGACTGGCCGCGGAAACGCCAGGCAACACCGAGGAGTTGGGTGGGGACAGGTTACCGGCCACAGTCACCCCCATGGTAGCCACCGACCAGATTTTCCTGGAGATGAAGCGTCCCAAGGAGGCAGCCAGCCTACTTAATGCCCTATCCTTCGGGAAACTGGAATAAAACCCGAGTGGGCAACTTTCCCCTGCAGTCGCGCTCGGAAAGGCCCGAAGGACGGCTGAGCAGCAGGCAGAGGGGGGCCGTCGGGCTTCGGGCGGGCCGGGGAGCCTGCGCGGGGATCTTCTCCCTCCGCGCCGCGGACAGCTTCCGCACCCCGCAGCCGCGGTATTCGCACGCCCCCGTCCCCCGGGCTCGCGTCGCAGCCCCTCTCCCGCCCCCGGCCCTGCCCGGGGCTGCGCGCACCTCGGCGCCCGCGCAGGCCGCCCGCCGGGACACACGCGCCCCCGCCGCCCGGCCCGGCCCCGCCCCGCCCCGCCCCACCCCCGGCCCTCCCCTCCGCTTAGCCGCGCTCCCCCGCCGCGCCCGCCCGCCCGCCCGCCCGCGCCCGCGAGGGGAGGCGCCACCCCGCCCCGGGGCGGTGGCAGCCCGGGCTCGGCGCGCCACAAAGCCTCCGCGGCTGGCCGCCGCTCCTCCCGGCCCCCGGCCCTCCCCGAGGCCCCCACGCCCCGCGGGCGGGAAGGCGCCGCCCCGGGGCGGACAGAGCGGCGGCACGCGCGGCGCGGGGGCGCAGACCTGACACCTGCGGCGCCCGCCCGCCCGCCCGCAGCGCAGCCTCGCTCGCCGCCGCGGTGGGGTGCGCGCTTGTGTCCGCGACGTGTGCCCGAGTCACCCCGGGGGCTAGTTCACACGCAGATGGCGGGCCCAGCTCCAGAGGGGCCGCCCGAGCGGGGCTGGGTGGGGCCTGCCGTTTGCATTTTCGACAGGTTCCCAGGTGCTGCCGGAGCGGCCGGGCCGGCGCCACACGCGGAGAGCCCCTGCCGCGCTGCGCCCCTCGCACCGCCCTACTGCAGAGGCGGGAGAGGCCTCCCAGCACCCGGCCAAGGTACATCCCACACTGAATAGGCACTGGGCTTATCGCCAGAAGCTCCGGTGTGGGACTGACCGAATGCTGGAGGTAATTCCACGCCACGGGTGCTGGAGAAAACGGGGCTGCATAGACGTGGACAGAGAAAGCCGCAGTCCGCTTGCCAGTTGCCCTCCCGAAGGAGTCTGAAGCAGGGCTTTGGGTCTCCTCACCTCACCTTAGCGCGAATTCAAGAGAAGCAATTTCCTTTTGATTTAATGGCAATCTCCCATCTTTTGTTCTTTTTAAGTTTTTAAACAATCTTTTATTCAATCCTATGACCTCCACATTTTTATTGTTTTATAGTTTACTGAGGGACCTAAAAGATTTAAAAACAGGAAAAGAACAAAGTGGCAGAGGAGAGATTTAAATGAAACTTTTTTGGCCGGGCGTGGTGGCACATGCCTGTAATCCCAATATTTGGGAGGCTGAGACAGGAGGATCGCAGGTTAGAGGCCAGCCTCAGCAACTTAGTGAAACCATTTCAAAATTTAAAAAATAAATAAATAAAAAGGGTTGGAGATGTAGCTCGGAGGGAAGATGCCTCTGGGTTCAATCCCCAGTACCTAAAAAAGGGGGGAGGACTTTAAAAAGTCACAATTTTATAACTGAAATTTTTCTGATTTAAAATAAAAACATATATCTATGCATTTTAAAGGAATGGGATTTAATTCTACTATTTTAAAAGCACCCCTTCTGCTCAAATTTAGTTCCTCTAAGATATTATTTGAAAATCCAGTGCAAAATATATTTTAGCATTTCAATGCAGTGAGAGTTAGTTGAGGAAAACTACCCAAAAAGAGACTCGCTAAACTTTTCTTATCCCCAGTAGGCGGTGTTAATCATCTAGTTTGAGCCTTGTAGTTTTCATTGTCAAATACTTGGGTTCTCTCAAAGGGAAGAAAGTTGGGGACTTGCATTCACTGTTTTTCAAGAGGAGATTAAACACAAAATCGATTTAATGGAGCATCTGTAATCTTAAATACAAGAAGTCAAGAGCTAAAGCTATAATAGAAAGGTTAGCTTTCCCCCATTGTTCAAGCAATCTAACTCATATTTTTGGAACTTAATTATCAATGAAAGCTACTACATCAATGCAATACAGTATAGGCAAATTACAAGACCTTTTACTTCTCCCAACTGGGTTTAAATTGCAAATCTTAACACTGAACAGTGTGCTTTTGGCATTGAATATTCAATACAGTGAAATGTGTTTTAAGTGAACCACCCAAGGGCCCAGGAACATTTGCTTAATAATGATACTTTGCAATTCTATAGGGCCTTTCAGGCAAGGATCTCAAGTGGAATGCTCTTTAACTATACCCTGCATGGGAAACCTTGGGAATATTTTTAAAGTGCTCACTTAAGGCCTATTGGAAAGACTCTTTTAGTATAGATTTCACAGTATGGTTTTAAGAAATGAGGTACTGCAGAATTTTCAGTCTCAGGCGTATCATATTCATGGGGGTTTGATGGGTACTGAATATTTATTAGTTATTTTATGCAATGCCTAAAATGTACATTTTCCCCAACTTTTTATTTTGAAAAATTTCAAACCTATAGAAGAGTTGAAATAATGGCACAACAAAACATTTAATTTTGAAAGAACACTCACTGATATTCTCTTCACTGAGGTTCACCAAATGCTAACATTTTGTGAGAGTTGCTCAGGTTTTCTTTCTAGATGGATAGATAGACACATACCAAGCTACTATATCTGGCTAGATGTAAGGATCCAATTATTTGTTTACTTGTATGCTTATCCATGCACGGACACACACTTCACATCCATTCCAAGTTCTGAACATCCTTGTACTTCACCCTTAAGTACTGATAAGAGTGTTTTTCTACACAACCATAGTGCCGATAGAAAGAATACAGTGTCTTTATTTTCATGTTCAGAATGCCCATAAGTTTCATCAGAGTTGTCTATGAACCCAGGAATTGAGATTTAAACTGATAATGGTATAAACAACTCAAAAATACTTTTCTATAACTTGGGAATCTTGGGAATTTTAGAACTTGTGATTCTGATTAAGAAATTGCTTACATAATCAGATTTCACAAACAGTTGAAAAACAAAACCATTTTGACATGCTTATACAATACAAGCAGAACATCTATATTTCAATCCAAACTAAAAAAAATCAATCTTCTCTACCTTAATTAATGTTTGATCTAAAGTATCAGAATAATTGTCCTAATTACCCACTTCATTTTGCTATCTAGTGTAGACTTGACCAAAGTAAAAATAGCATTGGCAGTTAGATACTTTAAGAAGTGTCTGTAGACAATTTACATAATTTAGCCAAAAAGGCCAATTAATTGGTATAATTATGAATGTCTAGACTTAGCCTTTATGGATAGATAAGTAAACCCTCCCATCTTTCCAACGGTAGCTCTCCTTTAGCTTTAAAGATACACATTTCACAGTATGGTTGTAGTGAATATTTTTATATTATTAATTTTTAAATATTCAAATATTCTCATGTTTTTATAATATAGACATGTTAATTAAAAATAATTAGACAAAGACTATCAAGTACATCTTCTTGTCTCTTACAAGTCCTTGAATTATTACATAACTCAATGTGTGATTTATCCCACTTTTGGAAATGAATGTAATTACATATTTACCTCTGGAGAGTCAGTGCCTGGGACTTAATATTCACTTATTAGCATTATTCTCTTTTCCATAAAAAGTCAAATTCTAACTGCATGGAGTTCTTGGAGCTTGAAATCATCTTATAAATAAATGCAGATGAATTTTTGCAGTTTGTTAGGTGTGAAATTCATACAATTTTATGTAAAAATTAATGGGAACATTAAATCGTATATGTATAATTACCTCCTTGGATCAGAGTCACTGTCATTTTGATTATTTTAAATATAGTTTAATGTGTTCTTTTATTCTTATATAGTTCACTTTTTTTTTTTTTGCAGTACTGGGGATTGAACCCAGGGGCATTCTACCTCTGAGCTACACCCCCAGCCCTATTTTTTTATTCTTTATTTTGAAACAGGGTCTCACAAAGTTGTGGAGGGCCTCACTAAGTAGCTGAGGCTGGCTGCAAACCTGGATCCTCTGGTCTCAGCCTCCCAAGTATTGGGATTACAAGTGTGCGCCACCACACCCAGCTATAGCTCACATTTTTAAACATGAATCTTTCAATATTTCAACAAAATTTTCATCTTCTAAAGTTATTTTTCAAGGCAAAGCAAAAATATTGACAGATAGTTGTGTTTATATTATTAAAGAACTACAGTATAAATTGTTTCAATCAGAATTTAAGCTTTAGAAATAATTGTACATTTAGATTATAATACTTGTTTATAATATATATTACAATGTATAACATACATTGTGATACATGTTTTCTTTTCTTTTTTTTGTAGAACTGGGGATTGAACCCAGGGGCATTCTACCTCCCAGCTACACCCCCAGCCCTATTTTTTATTCTTTATTTTGAAACATGGTCTCACTAAGTTGCGGAGGGCCTCACTAAGTAGTTGAGGCTGGCCATGAACCTGTGTTCCTTCTGTCTCAGCCTCCCATGTACTGGTATTACAAGCATGTACCACCACGCCCGGCTCTGTGATACATGTTTTCTAATAACTGCTAATGACTATTGTCTCAGTCCCTGAGAAACTTGATATTACTGATCAACTGAAAGAAATTGACTTTAAGCCGGTGCTGTGGTTCACACCTGTAACCTCAGTACTTGGGAGGCTGAGACAGGAGGATTCCAGGTTTTAGGCTAGCATGAAATAACTAATTGAGATGCTATTTCTTTCTTTCTCTCTCTCTCTCTCTCTCTCTCTCTCTCCCTCCCTCCCTCCCTCCCTCCCTCTCTCCCTCCCTCCCTTTCTTCCTTGAACCCAGGGCATTCTGTCTCAGAGATACAACCCCTGCACATTTTTACTTTTTTATTTTGAAACAGGGTCTCACTAAGTTGCTGAGGTTCTTAGTAAGTTGCTGAGTCTGGCCTTGAATCTGGGATCAAGCCAGCCAAATACTGGGAATTACAGTTGTGCACCACTATGCCGTGGCTGTGAGACCCCGTTTCAAAAATTAAAAGGGGCTGGGGTATAGATCAGTGGTAGAACCCCCTTGGGTTCAATCCCAAATGCCACACACGCACACACACACACACACACACACACACACAAACTACTTTAAAATACTTCTAAATAAAATTGATAGGTTTTGGTATGCATTTGGAGAACAATGTATTATAATAAAACCATATCAAATTATAAACTAGCAAATCTGGCTTCTATTTCTAATTTCACTAATTTTCTATGTTAGGTTAGATGATAAATCACTTCATCTGCTTGAGCCTCTGTTTGCTTGTTTATGGAATATGGATGTTACTGCCCTGCTAACCCTGCAAGAGTCTCTGAGGACCCAATGAGATAATGCATGTGAATTGTTTTGTTTATTGAGCATCTACTCTATCAAACATGAGCCATCAGTGCCTAATTTCAAGATATACTGTCCCTGAGTAAAAGAGAAAAAATGCAGGAAGTCACCATTGTGACATATAGTAGAGAATAGAATATGTATTTAATGAGTTTGTACAAATCATTACTTTGGGACTTACAAGAAGACAAAACTAGGGTGTTTGGTATATTATAAGAAGATACAAAAGCCGGGCAAGGTGGCACATGCCTGTAATCCCAGTACTTGGGAGTCTCACACAGAAGGATGGCAGATTTTAGGCCAGCCTCAGCAGTTAGTGAGACACTCAGCAACTTAGCAAGATTTCAAAATAAAAATAAAAAAGGGCTGGGGGTGTAGCTCAGAGGGAGAATGCCCCTGGGTTCAATCCCTGGTACTGCAAAAAAAAAAAAAAAAATCTACCTTTCAGATTTGATGGGTAAACCTACGACAAACCTAGAGCAGCTCTTACTGGTCTGTACAGAACAATAGCATACAACGTATACCTAATGAAATATAAATAGAATAGAAAGATAATGGTAATGAGTTAGGGAGAAAACTCACTTGCTGGTGTTTTGCTTGGATTATCAGGTAACATGGTGTTCTGAGAACCAGTCAGTAAATACTGCCTTGTACCAGTATGTTATATATAAAAAAGACAGCTGGCTTAAAAAAATTTTTTTCAAATAAATGGGGTTCTGAGACTGTCACCCTCTTTTGTTTGTTGGGGACAAGGTCCTGCCCACTTTGGGGCACTGGCTCTACATCTGTCACTCCATTCACCAGTGACTCTGAGTCGGGACACTACAGCTGTCCAGTTCTTTTCAACCTTTCTGGGGTGGAAGAGATGGGAGGACCCGCAGGCTGGTCCAGCCTCATCGCATATTCAGCAAGTCTGCCCAGCCCTATCATGTAACTGCATTGTTCTTCCCTTTGTGTGCAGAGCAGAACTTCTCAGTTTAAAAGGTCATTGGAATGTTTATTTTACTATGTGTCCCTATTTAATTATTCTACTTTGAATTGTATTTGTTAATAAAACAATGGTGTCAAATTGCTGGTCATAATTTATGTCCGGGTGTGCACAGACGTACATTTGCATAGCCAGAAGCAGCTAGTAAGTGGAAGAGGATAGGAGAATCAGTTGGAAGGTTCCTGCTAAGTTTCCTTCCAAATAAGGACTTGCCTGTTGACTTCTCAAGTGCACATAGGCAGACTCCTTTGTGGTTAGAAGTAGCAATTTCTACTAATTCAGTATTAATGGCTTGGACCTGTCACAGGAACTTGAATGTAGAGAAATCGAATGGTTTTTCTATTTGTTGGTGAGTAGGCTGGTTCTTGCCAAACTCCTCAGCTTTGAGTTGGAATTGGTAGAGACAAGATCAAAGATCATTTGGCCTTTGTTTTTACTGGGTGTTGTGTTGAATAAACAAAGTGTGTGTCTATGTGTATGCATGTTTTAATTTGTCTTTAACCTTCCCAGGAATCATGATGGAAAAATGCTACAGTAATTCTAATTTCTAACGCCCAAAATGGAGATCAGGTGGGTTCGGAGCTGCTCCAATGACTTTAGAGCCACAGAACAGCAAACCATGTTCCTAGGAAAACACACATTCCATTTGGAAATTCAAATTTATAGCGAGGTATGATGGTGCATACCTGTAATTCCAGTAGTTGGGAGGCTGAGATGAGAGGATTGCAGGTTCGAGACCAGCCTCAGCAACTTAGCGAGGCTCTCAGCAACCTAGTGATACCCAAAATAGCTCTGAAGTAGAATGCCCCTAAGTCCAATCCCCAATACCACCACAAAAAAATTCAAATTTATTTTTCAGATCTAAGAGTATTTTACCAAGTAATGCCATGTACAGCTGCTTACCTCAGAAAACAGTAACATAAAAATGAAGAATATGAGATTTCTACACACATTACCCCCCCCAACATTCACAGAGAGTTGAGCAGATGTAGCTGGAATTAATGCTAAATAAAACAGTAAATAAGAAAAAGAAAATACTGCCGGGCGTGGTGGCGCACGCTTGTAATCCCAGTACTTTGGGAGGCAGAGACCGGATGATCAAGGTTTGCGGTCAGCCTCAGCTCTCTCTCTCTCTCTCTCTCTCTCTCTCTCTCTCTCTACCTAGTGAGGCCCTCCACAACTTTGTGAGACCCAGTTTCAAAATAAAGTATAAAAAATAGGGCCGGGGGTGTAGCGCGGAGGTAGAACGCCCCTGGGTTCAAACCCCCTGGGTTCAATCCCCGGTACCGCAAAAAAAAAAAGAAAAGAAAAGAAAAGTAGGGCTGGGAATGTAGGTTAGAGGTAGAGCGCTTGTGTAGCATGCATAAGGCTGTGGGTTCAATCCTCAGCAATGAAAAAACAAACACATAGAAAGAAATAAAAAGAAAAAATGTAAATACTTTATTGTTTCTTGATTGTTGGGAAAAGAATTAGAAACCTTCGGTTATTTGGAAGATCAGTGTCAGGTCTTAGTACTGAACCTTTGAACAAGGTGGGAGGACTCATTAAACACAAGCCCAGCGGTATCTATATTGAAACATCAGCTTCAAGTAAATCTGAGACTTTTTTTAAGGTTAGTTCACACCATAATGTTTTACCTAAATGCCCAGGAAGCACTGTAATAAGGAATCTCTATGGCACTGTCTGGTCATCATTACTCTAAGTGCTCACATGTATAATCTTGATGTGCGGCTGTGAAATCCTTTGTCTTTTCCCTTCAGTCTGTCTGAGTTCTTCTTAACCTTGGCCACAACTTCGTATTCTCTTAAGAAGGTTTCAGAAATTCTGATATTAGGAACTGACTCTCAGAGATTGATTTAATTGATTGGTGTGGCATGTGCCTGACCATTGGGATTTCTGAAAGCTATCCCACAGAGAGAGAGAGAGAGAGAGGGAGGGAGAGAGAGAGAGAGAGAGAGAGGTTCTGGGGATTGAACTCAGGGGCCCTCTAACACTGAGCTACACCCCCAGCCCCCCTTTTAATTTTTATTTTGAGACAAGGTCTCACTAAATTGCCCAGGCCAAGCTTCAACCTGCGATCCTCTTATCTCAGCCTCCTAAATACTGGGATTACAGGTATGTGTCACCACAGTGGGCTCCCAGAAGAGTTTGTTTTGAGAGATGATTCAACCCTGTAGCTGGAGTGGACAGCTACAGTGGAAGTGCTCTTTCCCTGCAGGTCTTCAGTAAGGGGTGACAATTTCAAATAGCTGTATGAGAGAAGCAATGAGGATAAATGAATAAATGGCCCCATGTCCACCAAAAGGGAGCAGCTCCCACTAGACTGTTGCAAAAGACTGAAGGTCCATTGTGACCTACTTTCCCAGTTCTTTAGGAATAATTGAGTTGGACTTTTTTTTTTTGTAAAGTCTTAATATTTTAAATCATTGCCAATCAATTCAAATTCTTTTCAAAACCTTTGTCAGCCGACTAATGCTTCGTAGGTCACCACTTGCACGGCCCATTTCTTTGACCAAGCCACCACCTTACACATCACCTTTTCTTTCACCACCAATACTCTTGGCATTGTTACGTTCCTCTTAAACTTCTTTCCATGGAATTCATTATCTACAAGCTACTGAGAATCCTTGTATAGAGGTATAAGCTGGGTACAGTGGTGCATACCTGTAATCCCAGTACTTGGAAAGCTGAGACAGGAGGATTGCAGGTTTGAGGCCTGCCTCAGCAACTTAACAAGACTCTACTTCAAAATAAAAATTAAAAAGGGCTGGTGTAGCTCAGAGGTAGAATGTCCCTGGGTTCAATCCTGAGTATCAAAATAAATAAAGCAGTGCCCAGTGTGGGCCTTGGCAACTACAATAGAACCCCAGCATAAGAGAGAACCCCCAAGTTGGTAGAGAGAACATGATACATAGATGTAGCTGTGTTTTGGTAGAAAGAGACTTACATTCTACAGCTCAGAGTCCAAATCTTGGTTCTATCACTTATGAGTGGATACATAGGCATGCCACTTATAGTCTTTGGGCCTCAATTTTGTCTTCAGTAAAGTGGAACAGTGGTAACATGTGAAAGTGTGTTGTCTGTTACTAATCCTATACAAACATAAGGCCAAGTGATCTATTGGCATCATGAGTGGGATGCCAGAAATACTGAAAGGGACCAATAGTCAATGCACCGGTATCATTAGAGTACCTCTACACTAAGGTCTCCCAACCGGTGAGTGGCAGCCTGCTTCCTACTCACCCATGCACAGAGCAGGCACCTCCCCCAGACAGAGAGGCCATTGCTTGCAAAGATCTTTCCTTTCTCTGGAATTCAGTTCATGGAGTCTTTCTTGCATTCACTGCCCTGTACTTGCCCCATAAAAAAAATATGCTTTCTATATTTTTATTTCGTGTTTTTTCTTTGTTCACTACTGGATTGAAGATAGGTTAGCCTGCTTGCCTGCCGCCTCCTCCTCTTCCTCCTCCTCCTTCTCCTCCTCCTTCTCTCTCTCTCTCTCTCTCTCTCTCTCTCTCTCTCTCTTTCTCTCTGCACTGGGGATTGAACCCAGAGCATTCTACCTCTGAGACACATCCCCAGCCCTATTTATTCTACTTTTTTTTAATTTGGAAACAGGATCTCACAAAGTTACTGAGGCTGGCCTCAAACCTGCAATCCTCCTTACTCAGCCTCCCAAATACTTGGGTTACAGGCATTTGCCACCATGCCTGGCTGATTTGTTAGTTTTCTGCTGCTATTTAATAAATTACCACAAATTTAGAAGATTAAAGCAACCCACATCTACTATTTCACAGTTTCTGTTCCAGCATGGATTAGCTGGTTCTTTTTTTTTTTTTTTTTTTTTTTTGCGGTACCGGGGATTGAACCCAGGGGCATTCTACCTCCGAGCTACATCCCTGGTCCTATTTTTTTATACTTTATTTTGAAACTGGGTCTCACGAGGTTGCGGAGGGCCTCACTAAGTAACTGAGGCTGGCTGCGAACCCGGATCCTCCGGTCTCCGCCTCCCAAATACTGGGATTACAAGTGTGCACCACCACGCCCGGCGATTAGCTGGTTCTTATTGGATGAAATAAAAACATTGGCTGGCCTAGCCTAGCCGGGTGCAGTTGTGGGTGCCTGTAATCTCAGTACTTGGCAGTCCAAGACAGGAGGACTGAAGGTTCAAGCCCAGCCTCAGCAATTTAACAAAATCCTGTTTCAAAATAAAAAATAAAATAAAAAAGTCTGGAGATTTAGCTTGGAGGTAGAAAACCCCCAGGTTCAATCCCAGTACCAAACACACAAACAAATTGGGTGGCCTGCAATCTCATCTGGAAACACAGCTAAGGGAGAATCCACTCCCAAGATCATCATTGAAATTGTTAGTAGAGCCGGGCGTGGTGGCGCACGCTTGTAATCCCAGTACTTTGGGAGGCGGAGACCGGAGGATCCGGGTTCGCGGCCAGCCTCAGCTAGCTCTCTCTCTCTCTCTCTCTCTCTCTCCCTGTCTCTCTCTCTCTCTCTCTCTCTCTCTCTCTCTCTCTCTCTCCTTAGTGAGGCCCTCCGTAACTTCGTGAGACCCAGTTTCAAAATAAAGTATAAAAAAATAGGGCCAGGGGTGTAGCGCAGAGGTAGAACGCCCCTGCGTTCAATCCCCGTTACCACAAAAAAAAAAAAAGAAATTGTTAGTAGAACTCAGTTCTTTGCAGCTGTTAGGATTAATGGCCCTCTTTTTTGTTATCAGCCGAGGCCGTCCTTAGCTCCTAGGGGCTGCCAATAGTTCCATGCCATGTGTCTGCTTATCACCAAGTCAGCAAGGGAAGCGTCTAGGGCAAGTGTGTTACCAACGTGGAGTCTTAAATCATGTGCGGTAACCCCATTCTCATCACCTTTGCTTAGAAGCAAGCCACAGGTCTTTCTTTTCTTTCTTTTTTTGTGGTACTAGGGATTGAATCCAGGGGCATTCTACCTCTGAGCCCCCAGCCCTATTTTATTTTTTTATTTTGAAACAAGATCTTGGTTACTAAGAGTCTCACTACTTGCTGAGGCTGTCCTTGACCCTGTGATCCTCCTGTCTCAGCCTACCTAGTGCTGGGATTACAGGCATGCGTCACCTTGCATGGCTCTTTCTTTCTTTTAATGGAACTGGGAATTGAACCCAGAGTGTTCTACCTCTGAGCTACACCCCCATCCCTGTTTTTTTTTTTTTTTGAAACAGGGTCTCACTAACTTACTGAGGCAGGCCTCAAACCTGCAATCCTCTTGTCTCAGCCTCCCAAGTACTGGGATTACAACAGTGCATCACCACCTCTGGATAGATCATGACCACTTTCAAGGGAGATTATACAAGGGCATGAATACTAAGAGGCAGGAAAGAGAGGGTCCACCCTATACTCTGTCCACACAGAAGGTCTTTTGTGCCCTTATCTATTATAACTTGATACGAAGTCCACAATAAAAGTGTTAAAAGCCCAATGTCCTTATGTGGTGGATCTCACATTGGTCATACAAATTAGGAACCCATGAACAAGGTGAAGAGTATTCAATAGCACTAGATGACAAATCCAATATGGCACTAAGAATGGTTAGAGTTGACATTGCCTACAATTCATTCAAAATCAGATAGAAGAAGCATGGCCGAAGTTGATGATAGTAGGTAAGGCTGGCCGCAGAGCATTCTAAGTGATTGTTCAGACAGAAGACAGATTGTGCATCTCGTATTAAGTTACAGATTTCAGCAATAAAAAGAAAACAACTTAAATCATGCTAGTCAACAAAATGTAGGGAAAAAAATCCTCCAAACTTTGAGGGTACAGTCATTTCAAACAACGGGAAATGGTCAAGAGACACCCTGATGAGAAAGACAACAAATACAGTCATAATGTGGTTCGTTGGACAGCCGTGATTATGGTCATTTGGTCCAACAATTGTAATTATGGTTACAGTGATTGCTGAACACACAGTACTGGGTGACAAGTGTGTAGTCTCTTCTCTTTGTATTCTACACCGCAAAGCTTTAAAGAAGAACAAATGATTTCTCTTATACTGGACCATGAAGAAAGGAAGAAAAATATTATTATATATCATATAGCTGAGAAATTATTCCTCTTATGCTTCTATACATTAAATTTTTCTGAACAGATCTTTTTAACCCATTTTCTTTTCTTTTCATGACTGCAGAAATAGTTCTTTGTGCATTCATTGTTTTAAGATTAAATGATGACTGGGCATGGTGGCACATTCCTGGAACCCCAGTACTTGGGAGGCTGAGGCAAGAGGATGGTAGATTTGAGGCCATTCTCGGAAACTTAATGAGATCCTCAGCAACTTACTGAGACCTTGTTTCAAAATAAAATTTTAAAAAGGGCTAGGGGTATAGCTCAGAGGTAGAAAGCTCCTGGATTCAATCCCCAGCACCACATACAAAAAAATAAATTTTTAGATGATAAACTAACCTTACTAATTAACGTTGACTATCACACTATCAAATAAATAGACAACATGTAGCCAGGCATGGTGGTGCATGACTGTAATCCCAGTACTTGGGAAGCTGAGACAGTAGGATCACAGATTTGACACCAGCCTCAGCAATTTAGTGAGACTAGCAGCAACCTAGCAAGACCCTGTTTCAAAACAAAAAGTAAAAAGGCCAAATATTTTTAATTACATTATCCATTACATCACATGTGAAAAAAACTAACCACATAACATGATATCCATTTTTTTTCCTTGTGGTACTGGGTATTGAACCCAGGAGCATTCTACCTCTGAGTTACACCCCCAGCCCTTTTTATTTTTATTTTGAAACAGGGTCTTGCTAAGTTGCTGAGGCTGGCCTTGAACCTGCAATCCTCAGGTCTCAGCCTCCCAAGTACTGGGATTGTAGGCTTGCACCATGCCCAGCTTAGACTTCTAGTTTATTTGCATTCCAGTTGGAGAACACACTCTATTGCTGTATCTTGATATGACTAGTTTTTTTTTTAATCCTACACCTTTTTTTATTGTTGTAGTTGCTGCTGTCATTTGCCCTGTTTTGTTTTGTTTTTGTGATGAGGCTCAAGTGATTCTCCAACCTAAGACTACTGGCATGCTCCACAGTGCCCAGTTTTAGTTTTTTTTTTACCTCCTTATATTTTTATTTAAAAGCTGAATTCCTACCTAATTTTTGATAAAAAATCAAATGTAAAACTATTTCATGAGTGTATATGGTACTAATTTTTTTTTCTTGGTACTGGGGATTGACCCCAGGGTGTTCTACTTCTGAACTATGTTATTTTTATTTTGAAACAGGATCTCATGAAGTTACTGAGGCTGGCCATAAACCTGAGATCCTCCTGTCTTAGCCTTCCAAGGACTAAGATTACAGGCACGTGCCACTGCAACTGGCCCTGAAATTCTTTTAATGATGACATGGCTTCTGCTATATTGCTTTGGAGCAAAGAGCCACTGATTGCAACAATAGCTTTATATACTGAAGGAAAAAAATTGTATTGGAAAGGGTAAAGTTGACCAAAGTTTGCTTTTACCCAAACATATTTATTTATTTATTGGTTCTGAGGATTGAACCCAGGGGCATTCTACCTCTGAACTACACCCCCAGCCCTATTTTATTTTTATTTTGAAACAGGGTCTCATTAAGTTGTGGAGGGCCTCACTAAGTTGCTGAGGCTGGCCTCGAACCTGTGGTCCTCCTGTCAGCCTCCCAAATACAGAGATTACAAGTGTGAGCCACCACGCCCTGTTTACCCAATAATATTTATATCCCCTGTGTAGACTCTGAAAAATAGCATGAACTACACTGTCTTTGCTTCAGCCAACTGTAGGCCCCAGGGAAGGTATATAACTACAGCAAACAGCCATGGTGTCAAACTCGATACATAATCTATTCACTTAGGTGTCAACTCTTGGTGGTGTTCGTTTTAAATTGCAGTTATAGTCATCACCCTTTTTAAAAAAAAATCATTAAAGGAAGCAAGTTTGAACCCCTTATCAATGGCTACCTCAATGTAAATAGGCTCAGAAGAAAATGTGATGTAGGGACTTCTAGTTTAATACAAGCAATTGAACGGATGTGCTTTCCTGTCTCCTTTCCAGAAACCTATCAAATCCTAATGAAATAATATGAGAGAACAAAATGGAGCCAGAAAGCAAACCAAGAGCTAAGTCGTCCTGGGAACCAGGAAATGGAATCCAACCAAAGAGAAGAATGAAAGAAAGACAAATTGGTATTAGCTTTGGATGAAGTGACCAGTCCAGATTGAAACAGAAGGCTTTGGGATAGAGAACTTCAAGAAGAAAAATGCAAAGGTAATATATTATTTCATGCGCATACATTTTTAGAAAAATTGATAGGCATTTGACAAATCAGTTATAAGTCAGCCTCATCAACTTAGTGAGACCCTCAGCAACTTAGCAAGACCCTGTTTCCAAATAAAAAATAAAATAGGGCTGAGGGTGTAGCTCAGAGGTAGAATGCCCCTTCAATCCTCAACACCACACACACACAAAAATACAATAAAATAAAGAAAAAAAATTTTTTTAAATGGGGTTTCACTATATTGCCCATGCCTGGGCCTAAGTAATGTTTCTGTCTCAGCCTCCTGAGTGTCAGGGACTATAGGCCTATGCCATCACACCCAACTCCAAGAATTTCTTATAAAAAAACAAATATGTAGCTGGGCATGGTGGCGCACACTTGTAATCCCAGTACTTGGGAGGCTGAGACCGGAGGATCCGGGTTTGCGGCCAGCCTCAGCGACTTAGTGTTTCAAAATAAAGAATAAAAAATAGGGCTGGGGGTGTAGCCCGGAGGTAGAATGCCCCTGGTCAATCCCCAGTACCACAAAAAAAAAACCCCAAAAAACAAATATGTGGTTTGACGAAACACCTTCAAACTATTCTTTCCCCTCCAACATAGTTAACATGTACATATGATTTTGTGTGTGGCGGGGGGGGTTGCTGAGGATTGAACCTTGTGAATGTTGGTCAAGAACTCTGCCACTGAGCATGCCCCAGCCCCCAGCTTGTATGATTTTGTTTTTTAAGGCCTCCTAAATTAAAAATATTTTTTTCAAGTCGTTATTCTTTTTTTCTTTTTTTTTTCTTTTTTTTGGTGCTGAGGATTAAACCCAGGGACATTTTACCTCTGAGCTACACCCACAGTCCTTTTTATTTTTGTTTTGAAACAGGGTCTCACTAGGTTTCTGAGAGCCTTGTTAAATTAGTGAGTCTGGCCTCGAACCATTGATCCTCCTGTCTCAGCCTCCCAAGTACTGGAATTACAAGGCATGCACCACCACACCTGGCAGATTGTTACTCTTGAGAATGCTTAAACTTAGAAACTCAGTCCAGTGGGGTTAGATGTCCTACCAAACCTTTACAAAAACTAATTATAACAATGACAGAAGTAATTTACACATTTTATTTTTTATTGTACCTCTTAGATTTCTTAGTAAACACAATGCAATCCACATTCTCCGGTTTTAATCAGCTCTGTCCCTTACTGATTACATGACACTGGGCCAGTAGATTAGCTTCTCTGGCATCAGTTTCTTCTCTGAGGAAAGTAGGGTAGTTGTGAGGGTGAAATGAAATAAAATATATTAATTAGCAAAGTATTTGGAATATCATAGGCATTTACTAAATGCTAACTATTATTACCCCACTTTCCGGTCACTTTTCTTTTCTTTCTTTTTTTTGTGTGCGTGTGGTTCTGGGGATTGAACCAGGGGCATTGTACCTCCAAGCTACACCCCCAGTCCTATTTTATTCTTTGTTTTGAAACAGGGTCTTACTAAATTGCGGAGGGCCTCACAAGTTGCTGAGGTTGGCCATGAATTTGCAATCCTCCTGTCTCAGCCTACCAAGTACTGGGATGACAGGCGTGCGCCACCACACCCAGCTCCTCTTACTTTTCTTAATTCCTAGAAAACAGGTTATCCCTCTATAGCTCTATTAATATGCATTGTCTTCTACACTATGTAACTAGATGCTTTTCAACATGCCTATTAGATCATTATCTCTAGCTACATCTATTTTTACAAACAAATGAATTATGGGTCATTATCATGCTGTACAGCCAAACTAATTTTTAATAAGTATCTTAATTATATATTATGCAAGAACAGGTAACTAGTTTCTGATCTTCTGAGGGAATAAATTTAATATTAGCTGTAAATATATTGTACTTTCATTTGTCAAGCTTAAATTGTTTATATGTACATATATAATTTTATGAAAACTTTGAAAAAGATGGTAAATCATTGTTATGTATTTGGCAGAGGAGAAAACTGAAGTTTGAAGAGGTGTGTAATTTCTTCTGTTGTGTATCAGTCATGCCATCCTCCTGTCTCAGCCTCCCAAGTACTGGGATTATAGACGTGCACTGCTGGGCCTGCAGGATCCAGCTGTTCTTATGCATTTATAACACAACGTGATCAAGGGTGAGGCAGGTGTGAAGAAAAGCTGTCTGGGAAAAAAATATCAAAGCACCTGGCTGTGCCGGGAGATAGGCCTGGTTTAGGGCAGTCCATGGAGACTGTCCAGGAGCAAAGGGTCTTGTATCTAGAACTTGCTCTTCTGTCTCCGAGAGGTAATCCTGGGCATTGCCCTTTGAAAAAACTGTTCTCACCAAAAGGGGCTATGACATATTCCCACCCTTTCTGGCAGTAGCCCTCCTGGGACTTCTTATTGTCTTAAGGCTCCTGCACTTACTATGGGGTTACAGTCTGATAAATCTATTGTAAATTGAAAATCTAATAAGTAAAAAATACATTTAATCCAGGGGCAGCAGATGGGGAGGGCTTTGAGAAGTGTAGACTCCATGCCCCTCTGCAACACCACGCTATCTCTGCCCCACACATTCGGTACCTCTGTAAACAGGAGGAATGTCTCTAAGGACCCCATAATAACTCTTCATTAGCTTGTTGGTCCTGCTCTGGCCTATGCACTGTCTGTGAATCCTGATACTACAATGCCATGGAGGGGTCTGGGTGACCACAAGGGCTGACACATGCCTGCTGTGGAAGGTTCAAGGTGGAAGGTGCTGGCAAGGAGTGCAGGGACTTGAGGGCTCGAGGCATGACTCTGGTAGAGTGCTTGCCTAGAATGCCCAAGACCCTGGGTTCGAACCCTAGCATCACTTACACAAAGATAAAAATAATAATAAGCAGGTTTTATTGATATTTATCTGGGTATGGTGGTGCACACCTGTGATCTCAGTACTTGGGAGGCTGAGACATGAGGATCACAGGTTCGCGGCCAGTCTCAGCACTTGGTGGAACCTCAGCAACTTAGCAAGACCCTGTTTCAAAATAAAAAATGAAACAGTGCAATAACAGAAACCATTAGAAATACTTAGAGCAGAACATATGGGACCTATTGAGTGCTCTGCATGTGTTGGTCATAATTTCTGCAGAAAAGGCAGCGTGCAGCAGTGGCCAGCACATTTTTTGCTCTTTCCTCTAGTGTCGTCTCTCTGAGGATTGTGGGATTTCTCTGCTGGCCTGTTTCACGTCAGTATTTATCTCACTGTCAGGGCTGGACCTGGAGATGGTGACTTTCCTACTGTCCGTCCATCCCCCAGGCTGCTATGAGGTTTTCTTCCTTTCTTTCTTTCTTTCTTTCTTTCTTTCTTTCTTTCTTTCTTTCTTTCTTTCTTTTTTTTTTGGCATTACTGGGGGTTGAACCCAGAAGCATTCTACCTATGAGCTATACCCCCCAGCCCTATTTCCTTATTCTTTGTTTTGAAACACAGTCTCACTAAGTTGTGGAGGGTCTCACTAACTAGCTGAGGCTGGGCGCGAACCTGCGATCCTCCTGTCTCAAGTCTCCTAAGTACTGGGATTACAAGTGTAATCCACGCCCGGCTTGCTATGAGGTTTTCTAGGTAAGTCCAGGGAACTGGTTGGATTTCACTGGCTGCGGGTTAATTCACAAGTCCTTTATTTTATTTTGTCAACTTGCACCCACAAATTTATGGTGGCACCAAGAAAAATATAGATGGAGTTTCTGAAATTGTGAATAGGTTAGTAACATCACTTTTAAAAGTGTGTATTGTTTTTCATTTATTTGGAAACAGGGTCTTGTTAGGTTGCTAAGAGTCTTACTATGTTGCTGAGGCTGTCCTCAAACCTGCGATCCTCCTGTCTCAGCCTCCCAAGTACTGGGATTACCGGCATGCACTACCACACCTGGTTTTGTTGTTTTTTATATACTAAGGAATACCTAATAATTAGGAGCGTTTATTATGTAAACAGTAATGGATTGATGTAATTCTGAAAATATAAAAGTAATTTTTAGCAAGTAAGAATATAGAATATTTTAGTTGAATAATAATGTGTTTCTTAATCATAGATTCCATAAGAATCCCAACATTTTAACTTAAAAATTTCAGCTGCAAAACTATCAACATTAGGCTACTTAGATTTTGATAATAGATATTTTATATCATTCTAAGATTTTTTTTGGTGGTGGTGATACTGGGGATTGAACCCAGGGGCAGTCTACTTCTGAGCTACACTCCCAGCCCCATTTTATCTTTTATTTTAAAATGGTCTCACTAAGTTGTGGAGGGCCTCACTAAGTTGCTGAGGCTGGCTGTGAACCTGTCATCCTCCTGTCTCAGCCTTCCAAGTAACCCTCAGCTCTTTTTATGTTTTATTTTGAAACAGGGTCTTGCTAAATTGCTGAGGCTGGCCTCCAACCTGCAATCCTCCTGTCTCAACTTCCCAAGTACTTGGATTATAGGTGTCCACTACTGTGCCCCACTTGTTCTAAGAATTTTGAAACAAAATTTGTCATGACAGGTTAAGGTAACTCTTAAAGGAAAAATATTTCATGGAAATTTGAAATATGTATTCTCCAGGAAAGTAGATCTGAAATCAAACTGAGGTCTAAGTGTACAAGTATGAGTCAAAGATGGTGCTCACAGGATTACTTAAAGGCTAAAATTAATAATTTCCTAGAACTTATGTCTCTCTCTTTCATTGGTTTGAAAGTTCATTGAGAGCAACAGCAGTATCTTTGCCTCTTAATTTTCCTTCTAGCATGCATTATGTCACCTTGCACCTAGAAAATAGTAAGTGAATATTCAAATGAATTAATGAACATCTAACATGATGAATTTAAGATCTAAAAGTTTTGGAATGAACTATAATTTCACTTTTTATCTGGAACTAATAAATCTTATTCATATCACTTTTTTTTGTTTGTGTATATGGCACTGGGGATGGAACCCAGGGGCATTCTACCTTTGAACTACACCCCCAGCCCTATTTTATTTTTATTTTGAAACAGGGTCTTGCTAGGTTGATGAGAGTCTCACTATTTGCTGAGGCTGTCCTCGAACCTGTGATCCTCCTATCTCAGCCTCCCAAGTACTGGGATTACAGGCGTGAGCCATCATGCCAGGCTTCATATCACTTTTAACTTCTGTTAGTTCTGGTTACATTGTTAGAAGATCAAGCTTTGAGATAATTTGCAACATTACACAAGGTTTATCAAATTGTTTTAGTAAAAGAACCTAATTAAGCTGGGTGCAGTGGTGCATGCCTGTAATTCCAGTACTTGGAAGACTGAGAGAAGAATTGTAGGTGCCAGGCTGGCCTCAGCAATTTAGTGAGACCCTGTTTCAAAATAAAAAAAATGGGGGTGGGGACTAGGGGTGTAGTCCAGAGGTAGAATACCCCACAGTTCAATCCCCAGTACAAAAAGAAAAAAAAAAGCAGAATCTAATTAAACACTGGGATTGTAGACAAGATATGTTTGGTGAGATATTTTGATGGAGATGCTTAAATAGTCATAAGATCATGATTTCGATGAACATATGAAATTATTTTGTTAAGCTGGGTGTGGTGGAGCATGCCTGTAATGCCAGTACTTAGGAGGCTGAGACAGGAGGATCGAGGTTCAAGACTAGCCTCAGCAAGTGGTGAGACTCTCAGCAACCTAGCAAGACCCTGTTTCAAAATAAAAATAAAATAGGGCTGGGGGTATAGCTTGGAGGTAGAATGCCCTTGGGTTCAATCCCCAGTACCAAAAAAAAAAAAAAAGAAGAGAAAAAAGAAAGAAAGAAATTATTTTTTTAAGGCAGAGTGTTTCTTATTCTTTTGTTGTTCCTTTCTGAACACTAAATGTTGGACATTAAATAGGAAGACCATTAATATTCAAAATACCTAGTGTCTTCAGTTCTTTTCAAATCATGATTTTATTTATTTATTTATTTATTTATTTATTTTTAGTGTCTAGTATAGCACTTGGAAAATCATATACACTTTAGTCCCAGAAATAGCGAGTGGTCTTGCCAATGCAAAACATCTATTTACATATAAATATCCTCATTCAGCATGACTGAATACCTTTCTCATTTATAATGAAGTGGCAAAACCCACAACAATCAAATACTAAGACATAGATACTAGATTAAAGTGACTGAGCATAGCTCAGAATCAGAAAACAATCTTTCAAAAATTTCAGCCCAATTGCAATGTATAATCCTTCCTGAAGCTACTTCGACTTACTGGCAGATCCCTGACTATGATTTTATAAAACCAGCCAAATAATTTGTAAGACCTCTGGAGCCGAATCTCGGAGTTCTTGCCTCATCCAGTGACACGGAGGGAGGGCCGATCTGTTTCACCATGCCATCTATCTTTGGCTGAGAGACCAGTCGTTTGAATTTATAAAGTGACCTGCAAAAGTGAATGAACACTGTGGTTTGCATTAACCACAATATTGTCACTTGAAATGGAATGTGCAAGTTCGTCACTATCCACACTCACCCTCTCGTGCCCTCACGGCCGCAGGAAGCCTGTGCCGGGGTCAGTAAAATGGCTCTTGACTCTGACTTGGGTACTTTGTACCACGCTCTTAACATTGAAACAGAGTGAGAGGGGAAAAAATCATGGCATTCAAAAAACTGAGCACAATTTCTTCTGCAACTGTTCCTTTTTAATGTGTGTGTGTGGGGGGGGGAGGTATAAGGGATTGAGCACAATTTCTTCTGCAATTGTTCCTTTTTAATGTGTGTGTGTGTGGGGGGAGGTATAAGGGATTGAACCCAGGGGCATTCTACCTCTGAGCTACACCCCCAGGCATATTTTATTTTTATTTATTCATTTATTTATTTTGTGTACTGGGGATTGAACCCAGAGGCATTCTACCTCCGAGTTACACCCCAAGACCAGTTTTATCTTTTATTTGGAAATAGGGTCTCACTAGGTTGCTGAGAGCCTCACTAAATTGTTGAGGCTGGCTTCGAACCTTCGATCCTCCTGTCTCAGCCTCCCAAGTACTGGGATTACAGGCATGTGCCACCAGGCCCAGCCCTTTTTAAATTTAAAATAATAAATTTACTAATTTGTTATTTAATCCTTGAGTAAATAGCATTTGAATATCAACTTTATTACCAGTTTAGAAATCCTTGTAAGGTATTTTCCTCCTCTTAAATGCATTTTTGTATCTTCCTTTGGATTCTCTGTCCTTTGGATTATCCCCTCATTGTTGAGGCATGAATCTATAAAACTGCTAAAGAACTAAAGGTAACTCAAATCTTATGAGCCACAGGAAGATTGGTACAGTTGATTTTCATTAATTTTACAATACTTCAGTTAAATGCATGCAATCAATAATTTATTTTTAAAAAGAGATTCCATCTTTTTATATATATAATTTTGAAATAGGGTCTCGTTAAGTTGCTGAGGCTGGCCTTGAACCTGGGATCTTCCTGTCTCAACCTCCAAGTACTGGAATTTCAGGCATGTGGCAACACACTGACTTTCCATAAATCTTTGACTCCTATTTTTGATGACTTCTATAGGAATGATAAATAACCTCACTGGGGTATGAGTGGAAAAAGAATTATTTTACATGATAGAATGAAATTTATTTTTATAGAGCATAAGACAAATTAATAAACTGGATTTAAAGAACCTACTAAGATTATCCTGCTAATATTAATACTTTATAATTATTATTTTTATATTAATATTCAATCATATTGCAAAAATCTAAAATATATGAGGTGATTATTGGCTAAGAATGTACTATCTGATCTAGTAGTATAGCTGATAAAAAGGTCTGAAACTAGGCCTCCTCATAGCTGGGTGTGGTGGCTCACGCTTGTAATCCCAGTACTTGGAAGGCTGAGACAGGAAGATCACAGGTTCCCGGCCAGTCTCAGCTACTTAGTGAGGCCCTCTGCAACTTAGTGAGACCCTGTTTCAAAATAAAGATTAAAGAATAAAAAATAGGGCTGGGGGTGTAACCTAGAGGTAGAATGCCTCTGGGTTCAATCCCCAGTACAGCAAAAATAATAAATAAAAATAAATAAATGAATAAATAAATAAATAAATAAATAAATCTGGGCCTTCTCAACTTTGCCAAACAAGGTGAACAAGGAAGAGGTTCTGAGCTGGGTGTGATGGTGCATACCTGTAATCCCAGTACTTGGGAGGCTGAGACAGGAGGATCTCAAGTTCAAGGACAGCTTCATCAACTTAGTGAGACCTTCAACAACTTAGCATGACCCTGTTTCAAAATAACAAGGGCTGAGGGTGTAGCTAGGAGGTAAAATATCCCTGGTTTCAATCCTCAGTACCCCAAAAAAGTGAAAGGAACCTTTCTCGTTCCCCAGCCATGTTGGCGGTTGCTTGTGGTTGGAGTCCATCCCGTGCCTAAGGCAGGAAGATGGTGGCCGCAAAGAAGACAAAAATGTCCCTGGAGTTGATCAACTCTAGGCTCCAGCTTGTTATGAAAAGTGGGAAATACGTGCTGGAATACAAGCAGACTCTGAAGATGATCAGACAGGGCAAAGCAAAATTGCTCATCCTCTCCAACAACTGCCTAGCTCTAAGGAAATCTGAAATAGAGTACTATGCCATGTTGGTCAAAATAGGTGTTCATCACTACAGTGGCAATAATATAGACTTGGGCACAGCATGCGGAAAATACTACAGCGTGCACGCTGGCTGTCATCGATCCAGGTGATTCTGATATCATTAGAAGCATGCCAGAACAAACTGGTGAAAAATAAACCACGCAACATTTTTCTTTAATAAAACTTGCTAGAGCTTGTTTTAAAAAAAAAGTAAAAGGAAGAGGCTCTTCTTAAGTAAAGATGAGGATGTTATAGGGAGACAAATAGAGTAGGTGGCAGCAAGTTTACCAAAGAATCAAAGGTGGAGGCCCTGGGGCCTTGGGTCACCCAGTTCTCATCACCATGATGAGGTGGAGGGATGGCTGTGGAGAACGTGGTTGCTACAAACTTGAGCTCACAGCACCCATCAGCGCCAGAGCAGCACCCAGAGCACCCCTGGGTGTAAGCAGAAACGGTGGCCCTGTCTCGCTGGCTGCAGCTTGAGTTTGCAGCTGCCTTCACCTTGCCCATACAGGTTTGCAGCAAGTCTAGGCTGAGCTGGGCCTCACACCAAACTTCTTTCTGGAGATGAGCTTTTATGGGACTCTTCTAGAATCCACGAACTGAATGGAAAAGCATCATCCTGGGTCTACTTCTGCCATATCCGGTTCCCTTAATCTGGAGCTAGACACATAGTAGGACTCTCTCTTAAACTGAATTATGGGCTGGGGTGTGGCTCAGTGGGAGAGCACTTGCCTAGCATGCACAAGGTCCTGGGTTTGATACCCAGCACTGCAAAGAAAGAAAATGGAATTGTGGGTGCATGAAAAAGAGAATCATGTGAAGTAGAGCACATAGCCATTTACTGAGTTCCCTTCTTAAGTTATTTGGAATCTCAGAAAGGACAAGGCTTTGGAAGCTGCATAAGCCTGAGAGGGGTAGAGTTTGGACACAGCAGATACCCATTGAGGAGAGTGACTGATGTCATTAGGCCATTGATAACCTGTGTTGCCTTGTAGTACTCCCAAGTCTTGGCTTGTGCTCTTGTCACGTTGGAAAGCCTCGCTCCTTCTCTTGCTTAGTAGCATCTTACGCATCCTTTAAGGTCCTGCCTACAGACACCTTCATGACTTGCTTCCTCCTTCTCCCACCCTGACTTCCACTGTCTGGGAGCAGCCAGCTCTGTCTTCTGAACTCTTACATCGCATTCTCCTTACAGCATGTTGAGTGGCTTCACAACGCTTGGTGTGGTGCTGCACGCCTCTACTCCCAGCTACTCGCACGCCTCTACTCCCAGCTACTCGAGAGACCAACACTGGAGGAGGGCCAGTTTGGGCAACTTAGTGAAGTCTTATTTAAAAACTTTTGATAAAGGGCTGGGGATGTAGCTCAGTGGTAGAGCGCTTGCCTAGCCCACAAGAGGCCCTGGTTCAATCTTCAGTGCTGAAAAAAAAGGCTGACTCATGGTTGCTTTCTTTCTAAATTGATACATCCTTAAGGAAGAGATCTTATCTTTATCGCCTTAGTGCATAACACAGGTGACTTATAACCTACACATGATAAATGTTCTTGTAATGAATTAATATCAAAAATTTATTTATTTATTTATTGGTACTGGAGATTGAACCCAGGGGCATTTTACCTCTGAGCTACACCCTCGGCCCTTTTTATTTTTTATTTTGAAATAAGGTCTCGCTAAGTTTCAGAGAGTCTAGCTAACTTGCTGAGACTGGCCTCGAATCTGTGATCCTCCTGTCTCAGCCTCCCAAGTATAAAAATAGTTATTTAAATGACTCTAGAAGTTTTTGCCTAAAAAGTTGCATGTAAACATGAAATATAATCTTCTGTAGAATAAACAGTAACATCTCTGTTGGGTCAATACCCAAAGGAAAGGACTGAACAATGTCCAAACCATGAGACTCCACCATCACAAACAAAAGAACACACTGAATAGCCATCAAGATTGTCAATTAAGCCGGGCGTGGTGGCGCACGCTTGTAATCCCAGTACTTGGGAGGCGGAGACCGGAGGATCTGGGTTCACGGCCAGCCTTAGCTACTTAGTGAGGCCTCTGCAACTTAGTGAGACCCTGTTTCAAAATAAAGTATAAAAATAGGGCTGGGGGTGTAGCTCGGAGGTAGAATGCCCCTGGGTTCAATCTCTGGTACCACCAAAGAAAAAGATTGTCAATTAAAAATCATTCCACCAAGCAGGGCATGGTGGTGCATGCTTGAAATCCCAGTACTTGGGAGACTGAGACAAGAGGATTGTAGGTTCCTGGCTAGCCTCAGCAACTTACTGAGGCCCTGTTTCAAAATAAAAAGTAAAATAGGGCTGGGGGTATAGCTTGGAGGTAGAATGGCCCAGGGTGCTTTCTCCAGTACCACACATACAAAAAGAAAAAAAAGTTGATTCTACCAAAGAAACTAACAATCTTGGGATTTAGAAACTTTCAGAAAAAGGTTAGAGAAAAGATTTATAAGGGTTTGTGAAATAAAGGGGGGGAAAATCAGGCATTTTTTCAAAAAGGGACCTCTTAAAAGGCCACCTCCCAAGCTAATTGTTTCTACTTCTACCCCTTTTCAGGACTGTACTATTTTTATTAAACTTTTTTTGTAACAGTTCTAGTGAGATATAACTTACATGTCATAATGTTTTCGTCAGCCTTTTTTTTTTTTTTTTGCTGTGACTAAAATATGTGACAAGCACAACTTAGAGGAAGAAAGGTTTATTTGGGCTCATGATTTCAGAGGTGAGTCCATGATCAGTCTGCTCAGGATGGCAGGAACGGCTAATGAAGGGCCTTAGGGCATGGTGGAGGAGGAAAAACTGCCTACTGCTCATGGGGGCTGGAAACAGAGAGAGAGAGAGAGAGAAAGAGAATAATAATTCATAATATTATTACAGAATGTTTTCATATTTGTAGACTGACAGACTAGGAAACATTTGAAGTTTTGAAGTTTTTTTTTTATTTTGTTTTGAAACAGGTTAGTTATTAAGGGCCTTGCTAAGTTGCTGAGGTTGGTCTCCAACTTGTGATCCTCCTGTCTCAGCCTCCCAAGTACTGGGATTATAAGCATGCACCACCCTGCCCGGCTTGAAGAATTTGACCTGGTACCCAGTGTTGCATAACAAGAGAGTGGCGGATGAAACACATGGGGCTGTCCAGTACCTAGCACTGCGCACACATGAAGGAAAGATTTTGGCCATCAAAGTTGAGCTGACAGGTTTGGAGTCAGAGGCTCAAAGGGAGAGCCCTCAAAACTTACAGAAGTGTCTTGGCCCACATGTGTAGAAAGCCGTTTGACTGCGGAGTTTCTAGAAAAGAAGCCTAGGCATCTACTCAAAAGAAATGAAAACACTGATCCTCGCAAAAATTTGTACCAGAATGTTCACAGAAGCAGCATCATTCACAATAATTAAAAGGTGGAAGTTACCCAAATGTTCATCAGCTGACAGACGCATGGGTAAACAAACCGTCATATATCCACCCAGTGGAATGTTAGAAGGAGTGGAGTACTGGTGATGGTTCTTCATGGGTAAACCTGGGGAACCCTGAGTAGACGCAGCCAATCACAAAGGCCACATACGATGCGATTCCTTTTACATGAACCATCCAGAGGGGCAAATCTAAACCTGCCAAGTAGATCAGTGATTCCCCGGCCTAGTTTCCTTCCGCTGGGAAGAGGAAAAAAGACAGGAGGGAACATGCCCAGTGTCCAGTCAGGCCTAGTAGTGGAATGGATCCTTCCTTCTTACCTTCTGTAGCTACATCTGCCCACAAGGATGATGGGAAACGTGATCTAGCTCAGGAGTCTTGTGCCCAGGAAAAGAAGGGAAATGTATTTTGGTAGACTGCTAGCTGTTTCCATCAAATACATCATTTTGTTGATTTGCAGAATTATATCTCCCAGATAAACAATTTGTTATTTCAATAAGCTTTTTCCTGTGCTGATTCATGGCAATTTAAACCTGCTTTCATATTCCGTGGGATTGCTATTTTATCATGCTAGGTAGAAAGCAAAACTCATGCTTGGGTGTAAAGTACTCACCGATTTGGGCTGAGTTTTCTCGCACAAAGCCAGATAGCCCAGGAGTCTTTTGAATGAAGAATACATTTTCCTCAGGGGCCAAAGATGAATACTTACTATTTGGGAATATCAAAGAAGCTATAATAAATGTGAAAGCACTTTGGAAAGTGAAAAGCTTTCTATAAATGCAAGATTGTTATTATTACAGTATTATTATCACATAAGTGTTAGTGGTCTATTCTTTACAGGGTGTTATGTGTATGGGCTCAAGCAGGAGTTGGGCTCCATTTAAAGACTCTTTGTTCTCTTTCCAGTCTATCTTAGACAGTTCAAGGTGAACATGCGATGGTAACTATAACAGACTTTGCCACAGAAATGAATAATACAGTGAAGCCCTGTGTTTTCATTGTCGTAATCTACATAGTTACACAGTTCCAGCTTCTTGTCTGGAACTCATAAAATTTCCTCCGCCATTAATACTCATGTTATATTTATTTCTTACAGATTATTGAATACAGCTAAAACCGTTACAATTTACCTCTGTTTGCTGCGATACTGGCTTTTCCATCCAACATTCTCATTAACGTTCGGCGTATTCTTTGGTGAAGTAACTCCCAATTTTCCTACAATCATTCTGTCAGAAGTAAATTTATATGGCGTTGTAAAAAAAGACACATATTTGAAAGCAGCTCAGCAAGGCAAATTTTACTTTTTGCAAAAAGGGATCCTGCCACCAGAGAGTCAGGCACGCAGGAACAACATGGCGGAAGACGACTGGCCATTTTATTCTCCAGCGGGAGGCTTCTGTGCTGTGATCCTATTGGTGGGAATATAGCCTCACAATCTTCACGCCATTGGCTGAGGGGAGCTGGGGGGAGGGGTTGGCGCTCACAATTTCCAGGAAATGCTATCTTTACAAAAATGTAAGCACACATAAGGTTACACACACAATGGCAGATTTACAAAATGGAGCTCAAGTCAAGCTATGCCTTTGGTAGAAAAGATCTAATTATATGTATTCTCACAATTCCACTGGACAGAATGAGGACAAAAGGAGTTTGTGTGTCCTGTGGATGTGTGCTTAGTCTAGTAGGTGAGATGACATCTGTAAATATCTTGCTTCCTCATAGGAACAGAAAAGAACACAACAAAACAACACTGAGACAGGACAATCACAGGGTTGAGGCCAGGGTGCAGTAACTTAGTGAGATCGTGTTTCAAAATAAAAAATAAGCCTGGAGTGTTGGCACACACCTGTAATCTCAGTAGTTGAGAGGCTGAGAAAGGAGGATCACAGGTTCGATGAGGCCAGCCTCTGCAATTTAGTGAGACCCTGTTTTAATTATTTATTTATTTATTTTTATTTATTTATTTTTTGCAGTACTGGGGATTGAATCCAGGGGCATTCTACCTCCGAGCTACACCCCCAGGCCTATTTTTTTTTATTCTTTATTTTGAGACAGGGTCTCACTAAATTGCAGAGGGCCTCACTAAGTAGCTGAGGCTAGCTGCAAAACTGTGATCCCCCTGTCTCAGCCTCCCAAGTACTGGGATAACAAGCATGCACCACCACACCTGGCTTGACCCTGTTTTAAAATAAAAAATAAAATAGGGCTGGGTGTATAGCTCAGGGGTAAAATGCCCCTGGGCTCAATCCTTAGTATGAGCCAGGCATGGTGGTGCACACTTGTAATCTCATTACTTAGGAGACTGAGACAGTAGGATTGCAGGTTCCAGAACAGCCTCAACAAATAGTGAGACTCTCATTAACCTAGCGAGACCCTGTTTCAAAATAAAAATAAAAATAAAAGTGGACTGGGGGTGTAGCTTAGGGGTAAAATGCCCCTGGGTTTAATCCTCAGTACCACAAAAACAAACAAAACAAACAATCCTTACTATGAAAAAATAAAATAAAAAATGAAAAGGGCCAGGGTGTAGCTCAGAAGTAAAAAGCCCCTGGGTTCAATCCCTAGTGCCCCCACCCTAAGTAAATATAAATAAATACATGAATGAATAAATAAAAATAAAAAAATTAATTGTAATGTGCTGTTATCAAAAGATAATTCTTATAATTCTACATTATTTTCATTTTTATATTATTTGTGTGGAATTTTCTCTCAATCTCCAGGAAAAATAAATGGAAAAGAAGATTTACAGTGGAGAATAATACCGTAAGGACGACTGAGAAAATAAGATAGTATGAGGAGAGGGGATTATTTTTTTTCTGAATTAGGTAATCGCACGTACTAGAAGCCATGAAGCATGAATAAATCCTATTCTCAAAGAGCTCAAATTCTAACCTTAGAACAATGAGCCCACACTGTGCAGAGGTACAGAAAAAGTTAGTCTACCTGTCATAAAAAAACACATTACTTTTAGAAAGTACCTCTCCAGCCTAGAACTTTCTTGGGTTAATTTTATACATCACTCCTATTGTTTTAAGATGGTTTGTCCTCTACAAATTTCTCTTCTTTCAAAAGTAAGCCCATTTGGGGATTATGGTAATCTTTGTTCCTGATTAAAATTTCTCTGCCCTGTTGCTTTGTACTTACCTTTCGCAGTAGCTCGCTCTACAGTCTCTGGTTTTGTGATTAACCCCCAGTGTGGAATCTCAGGTTTCCTATGAGCCTCATCTGAACATAAAGCATGTGTTTCACTTACAGCTCATGTGATAGCTCTGATTTATCTTGCCTTTAGTTTTATTCACTGAGCAAAGAATTTTCTTTTGAGTGTTTTCCATTTTTTCTTTAATTTCTGGTGGGTGATTTTGTGGATTCTTTTTGAGAGGGGATCACAGTACTGATCAGTGATTCATAAAACTGATTTTCTTTTTTCCTCACAATTAAAATAAGCAGTGACATTTAAGCATCCACAGAGGCTAGCCCTACTGTCCCTAGTGTTAAGATGACTGATTAGTTCCGCAGCCCTGCCCAACACCTCCAGCACCCACCTAGAATGGGCCATAAACTTGAAAGCCACTGAGGCCTCTCCCCATCCCTGGGCAGGTCTGCAGGGTGGAGGAGGGGCGCCCAGTCCAGGGAGAAAGAGTGAGAAACACTGAGGGGATGGGGGGGGGGGAGAAAAAGAACTTAAGAGGATTATAACAAGAAAGGAAGCATTTGGAGTCCTGGGAGGTGATGCCAGTCAGCCAGTCAGAATCTCTGAATTGCTAAGAAAAGAGAATTTTCCCCCTTCCCCGTGTAGGCCTTGGGCAGGGGATTTCTTTTTCCCTCTCATATCCGCTTCCACTTTTCTTTGCTGGAGGTGAAGATCCTGCGGGCTGGGAGGGAAGGGCCCGCCGGCCTCTGGAGAGGGACACTTCCTGGAAAAAGTGGCTTCAACCGTACATTTTTTTTTTGTGCTGCGGTGAGGAGGGATCGGGACAGGCCGATGACATCTGAAAATCAACTGCAGGCGACATAACTCAAGCAGAATGTAGAAAATTGCCATTCAATGGCGCCTATTCAATTTAGATCGTTCTAAGTAGGGCTTTTCCACAAAAAGCCTTGAACTTCCAGAAGGAAGGTCAGGCAATATGGGTCATTTAAATGAAGATTTTAATCTTGAAGTATGTTTGATCATATTAGATTGTGTAGATCTTTTTTTTAATATGAACCAGTTGCAAATATTCAGTGCCAGAGAACATTAGTTTTAAATTTTAAAAGATTATTACATCATTACTAACCACATGATTTTTTCTTCTGAGTCTATTTCTAGTCTTATATTTTCAATGGCAGACTGGCAAAAATATTCAAAATTCTAAATACTTTTAATTGCTGATTCCTGGAGCTGAGAGCTCCTCCTCCTCCTCCTGCTCCTCCTTCTTCTCCTCCTCCTTCTCCTCTTTAACAACAGGAGAAATTTGCCTATAATTTGCTTAAGAATAGTGCCAAATTTTTTAATGGAAGACAATTCATAAATACTTATGGCATTTTAATGTCCTACAAGACTGGGGATATAACTTAGTGGTAAAGCTGTAGTATGCATGAAGTCCTGGGTTTGGTCCCCAGTACTGCAAAATAAATAAATAGTTGGGCACAGTGGCACACTCCTGTAATCCCAGTATTGGGGAGGCTGAGACAGGAGGATCACAGGTTCCAGGCAAGTCTCAGCAAGTTAGCGAGACCTTGTTTCAAAATTTAAAAAAGGGCTGGGGGTGTAGAATACCCCTGGGTTCAACCCCCAGCACCCCCTGGCCAAAAAAAGAAGGTAATAATGTCTTATAAAATTATTTTTGAGGGACTGAGGTAGCAGAGAGCTTTGGGATGGTGATGGGGGAAATTTCACTAATATCCTACAACTAAAGAAATCCACAGGGGAAAAATGTTTCCTTGAAACCCTAACACACATAAAAATGTTTGTCTCCAACACATGAGCACCTCTCCCAGTTTTTTCATCAGAAGAGTATTGGAGAAACTTGCCTTGTGGTGTGAGAGTCCTGTGACCATATTAAGTAGCAAAAGTGGCCAAGGAAGACATTTCCTCCTTTATATTCTGCTTCTTTCCAATACTCAGGAAATCTGCTTAAAGAACACCACCTCTAGAAGAGGAGCACCAATTACCTCTGCTTCCCGGTGGGCACCCTGAAATGAAGGCTTTGAGAGGGATTAACCTGGCCAGGAGGCGCATGACTGTAATCCCAGTACTTGGGAGGCAGAGACAGGAGGATCACAGGTTCAAGACCAGCCTCAGGAACTTAGTGAGACCCTGTTTCAAGATGAAAAATAAAAAGGACTGAGAGGTAGGTTTGGAGGTAGACTGCCCAATCTGGTTCAATCCCCAGTACAAAAAAATAAAAATAAAAATAAAAACATAAGAGTTTGGAGGATCAACCTGCCCCTCCATTACAGCTGAGTCTTACCCCTTTGAATCAGAGAGAGGAGTTCCCACCAAAATCCAATGCTGAAGGCATTTCCTTATTTATTTATGGTGCTGGGGATTACACCCAGCACCTTGTGCACACCAGGCCAGCTCTTTACCACTGAGCTCCAGCTCATGGTAAAATTTGGTAAAAGCAATAAGCGATTGCAATAAGCATGTGGCGTGCATTCTTATTGTGTCCTGGCTCTGGCTAGAGATGGTGAGGATGGAGGCAAACCCCATGGCAAAGCCCTCTAAAATCAGATGGGACAGGCTCTTTCATGTGTCAGAGAGGACCAAGCTCCACAGGAGGGCTGGCAGATCTTTGGAACAGTGATTGAGGACAGCGCACTGGCTTGTCTTCAATGGCCCTGTCTGCTGATTCGCTTGGAGGTGATAAGGCAGAATGGCAGTCGGTGCAGGGAGGCTCTACACCACAAATCCGTCCACTTGTTTGAGGTATTTGACAGAAGCCACAGAGCATGGCCATCAGTGAGTCACACTTGGTCAGCTCCTAAGGCTGAGAGCTGCGGCTGAGGTCTGAGATTGAGGTAAGATTGCTTCAAGCACAACCCCCCCTCCTCCCTGTGGCACTGGGAATTGAACCCAGAGGCATTCTACCTCTGAGCTACACCCCAGCCCTTTTTAAATTTTTTGAAACAGGGTCTCACTAGAGTCTCCCCTCTCACAGCTGAAAGTCTTGCTAAGTTGCCGAGGTTGTCCTCGAACCTGCGATCCTGCTGACTCAGCCTCCCAAAATCTGGGATTACAGGCATGCATTACTCTCCAGGCTACTTCAAGTCCTTCTGATAGGAAAACCTGTTGCCAGCCTCCCGCCTTTACCATTTCATCTTGTAGGATTCCCTCCTGGTTCCCTCTGCTCCAGCCTTACCACCTTCTTACTCTTCCCAGGCCAGGAGCATTCTTGCCTTACGTCATTTGCACCAGCTGTTTACATTTCTCCCAGATTTCCCTGTGCATGCCTTGCTCCATCTCTCATAAATCTCAGCTGGAGTGTGACCTTCTCAGGGGGATCTTCTGCAACCAGAGTAGCACCCCCCCATCTTTCACCCCCAATTATTTTCAAATCACTCTGCTTTGTTTTCTTCATAGTATGTATCACTATTTGATATTATTTCTATTATCTTTCATTTATCTTCCTTCCTCTTTGATGAAATTCTCTACTAGAATATAAGCTCCATGAGAGCTGGACCTTACTTAAAACCGTATCCACTGGGTGTGGTGGCACCACCTTTAAGCCTAGTACTTGGGAGGCTGAGACAGGAGGATCGCGGTTTCAAGGCCAGCCTCAGCAATCTTGTGAGGCCCTCAGCAACTTAGCAAGACCCTGTTTCAAAATCAAAAATAAAAAGTGCTAAGCTGGGCGTGGTGGCGCATGCTTGTAATCCCAGTACTTTGGGAGGCAGAGACCGGAGGATCCGGGTTCACGGCCAGCCTCAGCTCTCTCTCTCTCTCTCTCTCTCTCTCTCTCTCTTTCTCTCTCTCTCTCCCTAGTGAGGCCCTCCGCAACTTCGTGAGACCGGTTTCAAAATAAAGTATAAAAAATAGGGCCGGGGGTGTAGCGCAGAGGTAGAATGCCCCTGGGTTCAATCCCCGGTACCGCAAAAAAAAAAAAAAAAAGTGCTGGGAGTGTAGCTCACAGGTAGAATTCCCCTGGGTTCAATCCCCAGTACCAACAAACAAACAAACAAAACCCAAAACTATCCATAGTACCTTATGCTTTACCTGGCACTTAGTAGGGACCTGATATTTATCTAGTGAATGAGTAAAAACATTTTCATCCAAAGTAACTCTTTAGAATACTGTGCTAACACTTCATCATTGCTTTCTTAGTTTCCTACATGCTCAGGCCACCCATTTTCCATACCAACCCAAACTTTCTGTTGTTGTTTTATGGTACTGGGTATTGAACCCAGGGGCATTTTATCTCTGAGCTACATCCCAGCCATATTTTATTTTTGATTTTGAAACAGGGTCTCACTAAGTTGCTGGGGCTGGTCTCAAACCTGCCATCCTCTTGTTTCAGTCTCCCAAGTACTGGGATTACAGGTGTGAGCCACCACATGCAGTCCATACCAAACTAAACTTAACCAGACCTGTCTGTCTTCAGCCTGAGAGCCCCCATTCAGAAGGGAGTCATCAGCCTCACCTTGGGTTCTCAGGCCCCTCTCTGATCAAGTCAGACAGACAGTCTTGTAGACTGCTCTGAGATCCCAGGCCTGGAATTCAGTGTCATTGATTGACCTTTAGACTCTGCAGGGGTCCTGGGTCCCTGTTTTGCCCTCCCCTATGGGTCCTACTTTCCAGGACTACCCTGCTCTTGTTTTCTCAGCCCTCCATCTTTCCAGCATGGGAGCGGAAGACCTGGCCTTGGCAAGGATTCCGTTCCACATGGACAAAACATCTGAATGACAGCCATCTGCCATCCACTGGCTCTCTCTCACTCCTCCTCCCTCTGCTCCCTACCCAAGTTAATCACTGTGTGACAGTCCAGAAGTGCTGGCAGCCTGGGGAAGGCGACACCTCCCGCCAGGACCACTTGCCTATGGAGGAAGGAAAATGCAGCAGGCAGGCTCCAAGTTCTTGATGTGCTATCAGGCAAGCATTTCTTGTGCTCTATATAGTTTTTTTTTTTAATACAGTAAATATACAGCATTGATCTGATCAGAAAAGTCTAACAAATTGACACTGGAGTTTCTGATTTCACATCTTTGGCTCTCTTCTTGCTTACTTTTTATTGATGTTTGTCCCTTAAGAATCTAAATGTAGACACATAGACCAGTGGTACAGAATAGAAGATACAGAAACAAGTCCACAAACTTATCGCCAATTGATTTTCGACAAAGGTGCCAAACACATACATTGGAGAAAGGACAGTCTTTTCAACAAATGGTGCTGGGAAAACTGGTTATCTACCTGTAGAAAAATGGAGCTGAATCCTTACCTCTCACCCTGCACAAGAGTCAACTCGAGATGGATCAAAGACCTGGAAGTTAGACCACAGACTGTGAAATTATTAGAAGAAGCCATAGGTCCAACACTCCATCATATAGGCACAGGTAGAAACTTCCTCAACAAGACCTCCAAAGCACAGGAAATTAAAACAAGAATTAATAAGTGAGATAGCATTAAACTACAAAGCTTCTGCTCATCAAAGGAAACCATCAAGAGCTTAAAGAGAAAGCCTACGGAATGGGAAAAGATCTTTGCAAGCTATCCCTCTGACAGAGGTCTAATATCTGGGATATACAAAGAACTTAAAAGACTTTACACTAAGAAAACAAACAATTCGATCAAGAAGTGGGCAACTGAAATGAATAGACACTTCACGAAAGAAGAGATACAAATGGCCAGTAGATACATGAAATAATGTTCAACATCATTAGCAATCAGGGAGATGCAAATCAAAACTACTCTAAGATTTCATCTGACCCCAATTAGAATGGCAAGCATTAAGAAGTCAAACAACAACAAATGTTGGCGAGGATGTGGGGAAATCGGGACTCTTCTACAATGTTGGTGGGATTGCAAACTAGTTCAACCACTGTGGAGATCAGTGTGGAGATTCCTCAGAAAACTGGGAATGGATCCATCATATGATCCGGCTATACCACTACTGGGTATCATACCAAAGGGATTGAAAATAGAAAACAACAATAATATATGTATACCCATGTT
>PVJS01003565.1:64476-74867 GCA_004027185.1 Glis glis
AATTATGGAACCAACCTAGATGTCCATCAACAGATGAATGGATTACAAAATTATGGAAAATACACACAATGGAATTCTACTCAGCAATAAAGAAGAACAAAATAACAGCATTTGCAAGAAAATGGAAAGATCTGGAGAACATTATGTTAAGTGAGATTAGCCAATCACAAAAAAAGAAGGGACATATGTTTTCATTAATTGCGCAACCTAGGGAGTAGTGGGGACACAAAAGGGACTCCAATGACAACAGAGAACCCTCAGTAGTGCAAGGGAAGGGGTACAAGGGAAGGGGAAGGGCAAGAAAGAAGTGAATTTATGGAATTACTATCATAAACAATGTGTACATATGAGATTATACCAACATCATTCTCAGTGCTACATGTGTGGGGGGGAGGTGGGGGGAGGGACACTAAGAGCTGTGTGCATGTATGTTAACACCAAACTGATACTCATTGTGATGTGAGACTACAATGCACCAATAAAAACATATTAAAAAAAAAGAATCTAAATGTAGGAATTCTGATACTTTCCCTAAAACCCTACTTTTCTTGATACCATGTCCTTTATGAACTACATGAACAAATTCCTTTGGTCTCTGGTGCCAACAGAAAGGAGTAAGAGAGTGAATTTATGTATTCTCCTAGCTCCCTCCCTACTGGATTGCCAGGAAGCCAGCATCTCTTGCCACAATGACCCCTACAGCGTTGGCTGCTGGGTACATCTGGCCTGGGAGTGGCCCCACTGTTTCTACCCCCTGGGGTGCTTTAACCTTGTTGGATTATCTTTCTATTTTTGCACATGTTTGTAATGACCCTTTTATTAAACTTTTCCCAACAATCTGTTTGATTGTATCATTTATTTCTGCTGAGACATATATGTAACATGCATGGCATATATAATATATGAATTAGGGTGTGATATATGAATTAGGGTAAAGGCATTAGTACATGGGGAAAGGTATATGGTATAAAAGAAGAAGACAGGACTAAGTCTTTGGGACTGAGGACTAGGTGAAAGTTTTTAGATATAACACAAAAAGCACAATTCCATAAAAGAAGAACAAAATTAATAAACGAGGCTTCCTCAACATTAGAAACTCTTGATCAGTGAAGGGTCCTGTTGAGAAGAGGAAAAGACAAGCTGTAAACTGAAAGAAAACATTTGCAAATCACTTATCTGACAAAGAACTCTCAAAACTCAACAGTAAAAGAAGCACACAAACCAGATAGAATTGTAATGGCTAAAAAAAAATAATGATAACACAAAATATCAGCAAGGATGCACAGAAACTGGAATATTCACAGTTCGCTGGTGGGATTGTAAAATGATACAGCCACTCTGGGAATAGATTGGCAGGAGAATGTTCAAAGCAGCTTTATTTATAATAGCATACATTGGAAAGAACCCAGATGTTCTTCCATGTGTAAACGAATAGGACACAAACTGCTGTATCTCTAGCATGGAATACTACTCAGCAACAAAAAAGAATCAATTGTTAACAAACACATAACAAGTTGCATGGATCTCGAAGCAAATTATGCTGAGTGTAAAAAGGTTACAAACCAAAGGTTATGCACTAGACTATTCTATTTATATAATGTTCTCCAAATGACAACTGAACAGTTACTGATCTACAGTCACTGACTTCCTCAAAGGAGCTTTCTTTCTCTGTAAGTTAGTGTTCTTATTAGAAAGGGGCACAGTATTTTTAAATGTGGCATTGGGGAGTAAAACATTGGCATTAGCATAAAATAACCTGAAGGTCTAGTGTGGCATTTGAAGAGCACAGTGTGCTAGAGGTCCTTACATCTCCACTGGAATAGCCCATCTGCAGCATGAACAGCTTTGTACTGATGGAAGAGGCATTTGGCTACATGTGATTTTTACACATCTGTCAACTAAATCAGGGCTCCAAATGAAAAATCTGGCACACAGAAACATTATGGGGATTTGTGAGTCCCCCAGGAGAATTTTGGGTTCATAAACCAATGAATAGATTACTATGACACATAAATAGAGTATTTTCATCTGTGACAGATATAACCTTGCCCTGGTACTCCTTGTGTCATGTTGCAGGAAGCTATACTCACTGTCCTGAGGCCAGCTGTAGAAACTGTTAAAAGATAAGAGATAATATTAAACACGGGGGAAAATCTACAGGATAAAGAACTGAACCACATTTAAGAAGTCCTGAATGCAATCTGTCAATACACTCATGGTGATCTTCCCATTAGTCCACTAACCCCAGTCTTAAAGTAAGTACTTTACAGATCAGCTCAGCACCCAAGATCTCATCCATGCTTCTACCAAGCTGTGCCATAGTGGGATTTACTAGTAAGGAAACAGAGACTCACTGACTTCGCAACGTTCCTAGAGTCACAAGGATGGTCAAGGCACCTTTCAAATCCAAGAATTCTTTCCAGACGCCATAAAATCTCTTTAATCTGTGAAATACGAACATGGCAATTCTTTAGTAAATTTTGCATTTCATTTATACTCATTCAAAAATGTTTGTTGATAACTTGGATGGTTCAAAATGTGGCTATAAAAAAGAGGAATTTAGCTGGGCGCAGTGGTATATGCCTGTCATCCCAGTACTTGGGAGGCTGAGACAGGAGGATTGCAGGTTTGAGGCATGCCTTGCTAATTAACATGTTTCAAATTTTAAATACATACATACATACATACATAAATAGGGCTGGGGGTATAGCTCGGACGTAGAATGTCCCTGAGTTCAACCCCCAGTACCAAGAAAAAAAAAAAAAGGTTAAGAAGAAGTAGATAAACTTCTGTGTTTTGTTTTAGATTTCATGATGATGAGAATGGCCCCTTAATAGAATAGCTAAGTCATAGAAAAACAAACAAATAAATCACAACTCTACATATTTTGCTATGTCTGCTTTTTTGCCCTTTGTGTAATTTCATGGCATTTTCCTCTCTTTTTCTCTTTTTAGCTAGGCAGGGGGAGCCCCAAACACAATGCTATATGAAAAGGCTCATTAGCTTGTTTTCTCCTGAAAATTTTATTATTACCCATATATATGATAGCATTTTTAAAATGACAAGAACAAGTAAAAATAGGTTTTAATTTGCAATGAAGGTGTTATATACCAAAACATGCTAGGATGCATCAGAGGGGTGTGGACTTAGAGTAGACCTGTGATCTTTATAAATATTTATTTGGTACTGGGGATTTAACACAGGGTCATTCCACCTCCAAGCTACACTCCCAGCCCTTTTTATTTTGAGGTCTAGCCAAGTTGCTGAGGTTGGCCTCTAACCTGTGATCCCCCTGTCTCAGCCTCCCAAGTACTGGGATTATAAATATCAGCCACTGTGCCTGGCTGATATTTATAAAGGAATCTTCCAAACGAATCTTGCTTTATTTTTCTTTTTGAGGTACCGGGGATTGGATCCATGGTCTTTTTCCCACTGAGCTATACCCCTAGCCCTATTTATGTTTTATTTTGAGACAGGGTCTCACTAAATTGCCAAGGCTGGCCTTGAACTTGTGGTCCTCCTACCTAAGCCTCCCTTGTAGATGGGATTATAGGTGCACACCGTCATACCTGGCTTCCAGTTACTTTTCAAGTCCCTGAATTTATAAATAATACTTTACTTGGGGGTTAAAAAAAACCCATTACCTCCAGAGGCCATGTAGGTAATATAAATGAGGGAAGCATTCCAGAGTAAACAGTAGAGGGGCATGGGGACTGTGGCAAACTGGGACGCACACACCTGGTCTGCAGGGGCTGCTCCACAATCAACATACTTCAGCACGGCTATGGCACCGGGAACGCAAGCAGCATTCTAAGTTAGCCTGGCTTTTTTTCTTGTGGAGTTTGTGGTTATTGTTTTTTCTGTAATGTTGGCAACTAACTTCAGTTTTTAAAAAACATTCAGGCCCAAGTAAACACGTGTGTCATTTGTATCTGGCTTGTGGGTCTTTAGTCCCTGACCTCTGACATATAATTCCTTCTACAACATTCAGTCGTGACATGTGGAGGGCAGCTAAGCTGACAGACGCTAGGCTGTCAGGCACACGCAGTCCTGCACACCCTCTGCAAAGATGACATAACTTGAACTCGTGATTTAGGAAAATGACACATCCCTGTAAGTCGTGGGTCTCAAGATCTCTAATGCAAACTGAGTGATATCCCTGAAGTCAAGAGGCTCCTCTATGTGGAAGCTGGGTTAACCTTGATTAATTTGGATGGCCCTCTCTGGTCTAGCCAACCCACAGAATTACAAGAGAAAAATCAGTCTTTTTTTTTTTTTTTGGTGCTAGGGGTTGAACCCAGGAGCATTCTACCTCTGAGCTACACTCGCATCCCTAGTTTATTTTTTTATTTGGAAACAGGGTTTTGTTAAATTGCTGAGAGCCCTGCTAAGTTGCTGAGGCTGGCTTTGAACCTGTGATCTTCCTCTCTCAGCCTCCCAAGTACTAGCAGTACAGGTGTGTGCCACCACTACCAGCCTGTGGGCTATTTTTTTTAATGCTGTAATGAACAACTAAAGCAACCTACTTATTTCTGGTGCTGGTACCCTAGCACCTCTTATAGACATTCTGACTCGACATGTTTGAATGAGGCTGGGAAATCTGCTAGTATAACAAGGTCCTGGAGTAATTCAAATGCTTAGAAGCATTTTCAGAACTACTGCTTAGGGCCATTACTCTGAGGAACACCCAGGGAGGGCTCCAGAAATTAATTGTTAAGTATGAATAAAGTATTAGAAATTCTGTACAAATATTTCCTTGGTCCAAAAAATTATAAAGAAACAAAGCTTGATTATTATTAGTATTCTGTATATAAGGTGCTCATGTGATTCACAGGACATATTCTCCTTCCAACAGAGGGAACCTTCTGACATAGGAGGAGCTGGCTTCCTCAGAAGACTTTCATTTCTCTCAGAACATCTCAGCACATGTCCCCAGTCTAAGTGGATCTGTGGATTATAGTGTGCTATCCGAAATAACAGAACCTTCCCAATGTTTAAGATAGGAGGTGACCATGAAAATCTCATGCTTGAAAGAACTTCAGTGGTATTTTGAGACAAAACACTTGGAGGAGTTTTCAAATTTTAAAGCAAACAGTGTCTATTTCTTTTATAAAACACAAGGTTCCAAGTTTGCTGACCTTTCTATAGTAAGTAATTTTGAGCCAGGTGTGGTGGCCCATGCCTGTAATCTCAGCAACTGGGAAGGCTGATGCAAGAGGACCAAACGTTTGAGGCCAGCCTGGGCAAGTTAGTAAGACCCTGTCTCAAAATATAAAACTTAAGCCGGGTGTGGTGGCTCATGCTTGTCATCCCAGTACTTGGGAGGCTGAGACAGGAGGATCGCAGTTTGCAGCTAGCCTCAGCTACTTAATGAGACCCTCTGCAACTTAGTGAGACCCTGTTTCAAAATAAAGAATAAAAAATAGGGCTAGGGGTGTAGCTCGGAGGTAGAATGCCTCTGGGTTCAATCCCCAGTACCGCAAAAATAATTGTGAATAGTAATTGTATGCCTGTCATCCCAGTACTTGGGAGTCTGAGACAGGAGGATTGCAGGTTTGAGGCTAGCCTCAGTAACTAACATGTTTCAAAATTTAAATAAATACATAAATACATAAATAAATAAATAGGGTTGGGGAATAGCTCGGAGGTAGAATGCCCCTGAGTTCAACCCCCAGTACCAAAAAAAAAAAAAAGGTTCAGAAGAAGTAGATAAACTCCAGGTGCCACAAAATAATTGTGAATACAGTGCTAACTAGTAGAATACCACATGTACTTGCTCACTCTATACCCACAAAATAGAGGCAGTTTTCACACTGAGAGAGTTCCTTTTTTTTCTTTCTATTTTTTTAGGTACTAGGGATTGAACCGAGGGACACTGATACCTCCAAGCTACATCCATTTTTTATGTTTTTATTTTGAAAAAGGGTCTCCCTAAGTTGCTGAGGATCTTGCTAAGTTGCTGAGGCCGGCCTTGAACCTGCAATCCTTCTGATTCAGCTTCTCAAATACTGGGATTATAGGTGTGGCAACCATACCCCACTGAGTTTCTTTCTTTCTTTTTCTTAAGGAAGCATTTTATTTTATTTATTTACTTGTAGTACTGGGAATTGAACCCAGAGACATTCTACCTCTGAGCTACATCCCCAGACTGATTTTATTTCTTATTTGGAAATACGGTCTCACTAGGTTGCTGAGAGCCTCACTAAATTGCTGGGGCTGTTCTTGAACCTGTGATCCTCCAGTTTCAGCCTCCCACATACTAGGATTACAAGCGTGTGCCACCATGCCCAGTTGAGGGAGCATTTTAAATGAAATAATGGGAAATATTTTTATTGTTATATGATTTGGCATAAAATAAGGTGTTACCCCCAAAATTGCTTATTTTGGCACAAAAAATAAATCTCCAAGCAGAATTTAAAAATGTTTTAAAATATTCCAGATTGAAAATTTCCATGTATTTGAAAACATTTGTGATTAATTTGAATAACTGTTCGACATTAGAGAAAAATGGAAATGTATTGGCTAGATTTCACCAACAACCTTCATAATTTGGGGTGAGATTAAATAATGAGCTTTATGGGCTGGGATGTAGCTCAATGGTAGAGCATTTTCCTAGCATGTGTGAGGCTCTGGGTTAGATTACTAGCACTGCAAAATATAAATAAATAAAGCCACGCATGTTGGTGCATGCCTGTAATTGCAGTACTTGGAAGGCTGAGACAGGAGGATCTCAGGTTTGAGGCCAGCCTCAGTAACTTGGTGAGATCTGCTTCAAAACAAAAAACTAAAAAGAGTTGGGGGTGAAGCTCAGAGGTAGAATGCCTCTGTGTTCAATCCCTAGTACCAAAAAAAAAAATATATATATATATATTTAAAAAGTTTTATGATTTACTAAATGCATCCAAATGATGTATTTCTTTCATTTCAGATTTACAAGTATTTATGAGCGATTCATATAATTTTAAAATAATGTCAAAAGAAAAAAATGTAGAAGCAGGCCTTTAAACCCTGTAACAAAGTGCAGTGATAGTGATACACATGCACACAGCACTTGATGGGCTTTCCCCCAGCTCCCTCCCCATACAGGATATTGAGAATGACATTGGTATTCTCACATATGTACATAATATCAATGGAAGTGATTCTTTCTTTGGTTCTCCTCTCCCCCTAGACCACCTCCCTGGCCCCACTGGAGTTTCTTCTCATTATCTGAAGTCTCTCTGGTATCCCAATTACTACCTACCTTCCGCGTATGAGAGAAAACATATGACCCTTCACTTTCTATGACTGGCTAATCTCACTTAACATAATGTTCTTCAGTTCCATCCATTTTTCTGCAAATCACATCATTTTGTTCTTCTTTTCTGCTGAGTAGAATTCCATTGTGTGTATATCCCATAATTTCATAATCCATTCATCTGTTGATGAAACCTTGGTTGGTTACATAATTTGGCTATTGTGAATTATGCTGCTATATAAACATGGATATGCATATATTAGTATAATATTCTGATTTCAATCCTTTAGGAAAGATACCTAACTGAGAGGCCAAGGAAAGAATTTTAAATGCATTGAGAACAAAAGAACGGCAATATTCAGGGGCAAAACAACAAGAATCACTACAGATTTCTCAATTCAAGTCATGAAAGCCAGGAGGAACTGGTCAAGACTGCTACATCCAGCCAAGATATCATTCAAAATTGACAGAGGAATAAAAACTTTCCAAGACAAGCAGAAACTAAAAGAATTCATAACTACTAGCACTACAGAAAATACTTAAAGAGATAAAACACAAAGAAGAAAAAAGAAATAAATATCAGAACCAGAGAAGGGGTAAATTCCACCAGATGGGCAACTAAGCAAAGGAGAAATAACACTATATCAAACAGAAAATATAACTCAAAATGACAAGAAATAGAAATCATCTCTCAATAATAGCATTGAATGTCAAAGGTCTAAACTCCCCAATTAAAAGGCATAAACTTGGCAAGTGGATTAAAGAACAAAATCCAACTATATGCTGCTTGCAAGAAACTCACCTTACAGGCAAAGATATCCATAGGCTGAAGGTGAAAGGACTGAAAAAGATCTATCATGCAAATGGAGACTGAAAACAAGCAGGGGTAGCAATGCTTATATCCGACAAAGCAGACATTAAGCTAAAACTTATAAGAGGAGAAAAGCAGGTCACTTCTTATTAATAAAAGGAACAATCCAACAAGTAAATATTTATGCCCCAAATGTGGGCGCAATCACTTTCATAAACAAACTCTTCAGGAGATTAGGTCTCAAATAGACCCAAATACAATAATATTGGGAGACTTCAACACATCGTTCACCACTAGATCCATCTTCCAGGCAAAAGATGAATAAGACTCTTCAGAGATAACGAACACTATAAACCAAATGGACATAATAGACATATACAGCCGGGCGTGGTGGCGTACGCTTGTAATCCCAGTACTTTGGGAGGTGGAGACCGGAGGATCCAGGTTCGCGGCCAGACTCAGCGCTCGCTCTCTCTCTCTCTCTCTGTCTCTCTCTCTCTCTCCTTAGTGAGGCCCTCCGCAACTTCGTGAGACCCGGTTTCAAAATAAAGTATAAAAAATAGGGCCGGGGGTGTAGCGCAGAGGTACAACGCCCCTGGGTTCAATCCCCGGTACCGCAAAAAAAAAAAAATAGACATATACAGAATATTCCAATCAACAACAGCTAATTACACATTCTTCTCAGTGGCTCATGGAACCTTCTCCAAAATAGACCACATTCTGGGCCACAAAGCAAGTACCAGCAAATTTAAAAAATGTAATATAATTCCCCACATCTTTTCAGATCATAATGGAATGAAAGTAGAAATCAACAACAGGAAGACCAAAAGAAATTACATTAGTACATGGAAACTGAATGATACACTCTTGAATGAGGACTGGATCATAGAAGAAATAAGGGGAGAAATAAAAAGATTCCTGGAATTAAATGAAAATAGAGACACAACATAAAATCTGTAGGACACTTTGAAGGTGGTTTTAAAAGGGAAATTTATAGCACTAAGTGCCCACATAAGAAAAACAGAAAGTCACTAAATAACCTAATAACACACATCAAGGACCTAGAAAAACAGAAACAGATTAATCCCAAAGCCAGTAGAAGGCAGGAGATCATTAAAATCAGAGCAGAAATCAATGAAATAGAGAACAACAACAACAACAAAAATACAAAAGATCAACAAAACAAAAAGTTGGTTCTTTGAGAAAAGTAACAAGATTAATAAACCCTTAGCCAACCTAACCAAAAGAGAGATCAACCCAAATTATTAAAATCAGAAATGAAAAAGGAAACATTATCACAGACAGTGGGGAAATCCAGAGATCATCAGAATCTATTTTGAAAATGTATACTTCAATAAACTGGAAAACATAGATGAAATTGGCAGATTTCTAGACACATAAAACCTGCCTAAATTGAACCAAAAGGATATAGAAAACCTAAACCAACCAATAGCAAGCAAAGAGATAGAAACAACAATAAAAAGCCTTCCATCTGTAATCCCAGTACTTTGGGAGGTGGAGACCGGAGGATCCAGGTTCGCAGCCAGCCTCAGCTCTTTCTCTCTCTCTCTGTCTCTGTCTCTCTCTCTCTCTCTCTCTCTCTGTCTTTCTCTCTTTCTCTCTCTCTACCTAGTGAGGCCCTCCGCAACTTCGTGAGACCCGGTTTCAAAATAAAGTATAAAAAATAGGGCTGGGGGTGTAGCGCGGAGGTAGAACGCCCCTGGGTTCAATCCCCGGTACCGCAAAAAAAAAAAAGCCTTCCATCAAAACAAACAAACAAAAACAAACCCAGGTCCAGACAGATTCCCAGCTGAATCCTACAAAACCTTTACAGAACTAAACCCAATACTTCACAAGTTATTCCATGAAATCAATAGAGATGGAATTCTTCCAGACTCCTTCTATGAACCCAGTATCACCTTAATAGCAAAAGCAAATAAAGATCCCTCAAGAAAACAAAATTACAGGCCAATATCCTTGATGAATATAGATGCAAAAATTCTAAACAAAATACTAGCAATACACATTCAAAACCATATCAGGAAGATTGTACAGCATGACCAAGGTGGTCATTCCATAGATGCAAGACTGGTTCAATATAGGCAAATCAATATATGTCATTCACCTCATAAGTAGATCTAAGGACAAAAGTCACATGATCATCTCAATAGATGCTGAAAAAGCATTTGACAAAATCCAACACCCATTCATGTTAAAAACACTGCAAAAAAATTGGAATAGAAGGAACTTACCTCAATGTCATTAAGGAAATATACAATAAACCCAAAGCCAACATCATATTGAATGGGGAAAAACTGTGGGAATTCCCTTTAAAATCAGGAA
>PVJS01003566.1:0-12716 GCA_004027185.1 Glis glis
CCCCCGGCCCTATTTTTTATACTTTATTTTGAAACCGGGTCTCACGAAGTTGCGGAGGGCCTCACTAAGGAGGGAGAGAGAGAGAAAGAGAGAGAGAGAGAGAAGGAGAGAAAGAGCTGAGGCTGGCCGCGAACCCGGATCCTCCAGTCTCCGCCTCCCAAAGTACTGGGATTACAAGCGTGCGCCACCACGCCCGGCTCACTTAACTCTTTAAAGGAATTTTAATGCCTTATAAATTAAGGCTTTCAAGGTCTGAGATGTAGCTCAGTGGCAAAGCTCTTGCCTTACAAGTGCGATGTCCTGGGTTTGATCCCAAGTTCCAAAAAAAAAAAGACCCCCCCTAATAAAATTAAGGCTTTCAAAGTCAAGAACTTTATCCTTTTGGAATTTTTAAGGAACTTAAACTTGAATTATTTTAATGTTCAAAATAACCATGAACTCATGTTATATTAAAATTTTACTTGCTCTATCTGACCTAAATATTAAAGCTTTAAATGTAGTAACTACAGATGAAGTGCTCTGTGACTGCAAATGGCTGTCTTATCTGAGTGCTGTTGTTATTCCTTAACCTTCTCTCTGTACTTTCCTGACTTGGTCCATGCTTGTCCACAGAAATCCCCACCAGGAGGCAAAGTCCCACTGCAGAATGCAGTGTATAGAGAAGGGTTTGGGATCAGAGTCTCCTTTTCCGTTCTGAGCTCTGCCCTTACTCCCCTTCCTTGAACCTATGTTTTCTCTGCAACAAAAGAAAGTAATAGCGTCTAAGAGTAGTGGTGAAGATCAAATGAGATATTATGCAGAATTTTCCTAGTCTACCACCTAACATAGGAGTATTCAGTAAATGATGATTTTTTTTTTTGCTTGCTATTGCTATTTGGGTTTGGAATTTATTTATTTTTATTGAGTGCTGGATATCTTTTTATTCATTGACAGGTTGTTTTCTAGATATTCATCATGCTTTTTAAAGATAAAAGTGCACTGGAAGGTAGCTTTTAGCTGAAATAATGAATGTATATATTAAGTAATTTATTACATAATATGAATTAACTGAAAATAGCCATGCACTCAGTAAGTGGTAAAGTAATAAGAATTGAGTCCATACAGACGAAAATGGGAGGGGTGATTTCTATCGGAAGCCATATAGCTAGAGTATATTGGGACATGAGATAATCTTTTGTACTTGATACGATGCTCTATGTAGAGGTATGCTCAGTAGGTTTCATTCTGTTTTTTTTTAAACCCCAAATGGGAGCGTCTTATTAATTGAGGTAAGAAAAAGAAAGAAAAGAACATAAATAGAATTCACTGGGTGCTATGTGCTTTTGTGTTTTTATCACACTAAACCTCACAATGATATATACTCATGATTCACCAATAAAAATATATTTTAAAAAAGATAATATGAAAGATAATAGAGAAATAAGGCCAAGTGATAAGTAGAAGGACTGGGATTATGCAACCAATGTTGTTGATTAAAATTATAAATACAGTAATATTAATCAATGAAAAACACATATGTGCATCGATTCTAAGCCAAGTACATTATGATTAGCTTGGTACTTGGGACACAGACATAAATAAGACATCATTTGTGTCTACATAAAGACCATGGACTTTCATTCTAATAAGAGAGGGAAATACACAGAGCAAATAACATAAGAATCAGGAATTGCAAAATCTGACTGCTACGGACAACAAAATCACATCAAGTATTATAATTTTTAGAAAATAAACACATAAAATATTCTCACTTTCTTAAAATTACCTCCCTCATTTATCTTGAAATATACAGAAATTTCTTTTTGATTTATGATCTATGATTTTTAGAAACAAAAATATAGAGGGAAGTTTCTCAATAATAAAAAATATATCCTATGAGTAACAGTCATAGATACTTGGTCTCAATGTCAGCTAGATTACAGGTACCTATATAATTAAACTATAAATATCATACTCTGTTTAAAGCAGATGGATTCCACTCAGAAATTGTTGCCATGTACCACTGTAGGATCAGCATTACAAATTAACTTCAAAGTTTTAAGTATAAGACATAAATTCCAGCAGGGCATGGTGGCACATGCCTATAATCCCAAAATTTAGGAGACTGAGACAGGAGGATCGCAGGTTCAAGACCAGCCTCAGCAACACAGAAAGACCCTCAGAAAACTAACAAGATCCTGGTTTTTGTTTGTTTATTTTTTAAAATAGGACTGGGGTTGTAGCTCAGAGGTAGGATGCCCCTGAGTTGAATCCCAGGTATAAAAAATGAAATAAAATTCCAGATTTTAATATACAGAACGTTTAATGGTTCAATTCCTAAAGAGTGAATAGGCAAAAATATTAAAATAAAATAAAATAAATTAAAAACAAACCCATATGTGTCTTTGGGTGGAATTGGCTTTCTGTTTTCCAGTGTTTGATCCTACATTAAAGGAATTATAGTACAAAAGGAAAGGATGAAGGAGAGCTCTGTGGAAACTGTAGAAAGTTCGGAAGTACAGAAGGACCACTGCAGCTACTCTCCTTTATTTGTCCACGCAAATTAGACCATAAATGACGAAAATATTCCTAGATAGTTCAGAAACATTTAAATGTATGTGAAATAGAATAATGTATGAAATACATATGTATGTGAAATAGAATTTAAATGTATGTGAAATTATAGAATTGCTTTCTTGGAGACCTTCAATTTTGATCCACCTGGGATTCTTTGGATGAGGTTTTGCAAATGTATTATTTTTTTAAGAGTCTGTCTTGTAGACTCTTGGTACTAGACTCATTGGTGTTTGATAAAATTCATGTTTCCAGACACCATTCCAGAATCAAATACTTTTGGCGAGCCGGGCGTGGTGGTGCACGCTTGTAATCCCAGTACTTGGGAGGCGGAGACCGGAAGATCCGGGTTCGCGGCCAACCTCAGCTACTTAGTGAGGCCCTCCCGCAACTTCGTGAGACCCAGTTTCAGTAAAGGATAAAAAATAGGGCCGGGGGTGTAGCTCAGAGGTAGAACACCCCTGGGTTCAATCCCCGGTACCACAAAAAAAAATACTTTTGGTTAGGCACAGTAACCTGAACTTTTAAATAGGTACTTCTGATTAATTTTAAAATAAATTAAATGATGGGAATTATACCCACTTAACTGACAGCCACCAAGGACTCTTGCTTAGAGACTCTGAGTCCACCAAAGTCTGGATTTCAGGAGATCTGTATTTATAGTAGGTTTATCTTGGTGATATTAATATGCATCATTTTGATGCATATTAATACTATACCTTATTGTATTATACACCTCAATCTTACTTCTAATTTTTCTTGAATGCCCATTTTTACTAATAAGATCATAATATGAAAACATATCACTTTTTTGTAAAATGGCATTTCTAGACCTCTAGGGGCTAGTCTATAGACAAGCTTAAATTCAGCCTAAAAAAGAACATATAGGCACAGGTAGAAACTGCCTCAATAAGGCCCCCAAAGCTAAAGAAATTAAAACAAGAATTAATAAATGGGATTGCCTAAATTAAACTAAAAAGTTTCTGCTCATCAAAGGAAACCATCAAGAGTCTAAAGAGAGAGCCTATAGAATAAGAAAAGATCTTTGCCAGCTATCCCTCTGCTAGAGGACTAATATCTAGACTATACAAATTGCTTAAAAGACTTATCATTAAAAAACTAATAACACAATCAAGAAATGGACAATTGAACTAAATAGACACTTCACAAAAGAAGAAATATAAATGGCCAATAAATATATGAAAAATAGTCAACATCATTAGCAATCAGAGAGATGCAAATCAAAAGTACACTGAGATTCCTTCTAACCCCAATCAGAATGGCAATCATCAAGAAGTCAAAGGATAAATGCTGGCGAGGATATGGGGAAATAGGAACTCTTCTACACTGTTAGTAGGATTGCAGATTAGTGCAGCTACCATGGAGATCAGTCTAAAGATTCCTCAGAAAACTGGGAATGGATCCACCATATGATCCAGCTATACCATTGCTGGGTATCTTTCCAATGCAACTAAAATCATAATATTATAGTAATACATGCTTATCCATGTTTATAGCAGCACAATTTGTAACAGCCAAATTATGGAACCAACCCAGGTGTCCATCAAGGGATGAATGGAACACAAAATTATGGGATATACACACAATGGAATTCAACTCAGCAATAAAGAAGAGCAAAAACTATGTCATTTGCAGGAAAATGGATGGACCTGGAGAACATGTTAAGTGAGATTAGCCAGTCACAGAAAGTGAAGGGTCATATGTTTTCTCTCATATGCAGAAGATAAGGAGTAACTGGGATATAAGAGAGACTTTAGATAATGGAGAAGAAACTCCAGTGGAGTGAGGGAGGTGATCTTGGAGAGTGGGGGAGAGGGAGAATTAAAGAAGTAAACACCTCCACTGACAGTATGTACATATGTGAAAATACCAATGCTAATCTCAATATCTTGTATGGGGAAGAGGGCAGTGGGGAGGGAGTAGGGGAAAACTCATCAAGTGCTGTGTGCGCGTATATCACCATCACTATCAACTACATTATGATGTGAGACTATAATGCACCAATAAAATTATAAAAATATGTATTTTATAAATAATATATCATTATAGCACATTGATACTTATAATAAATTTCATTGCATCCTTAAAACATGAATATTTGATAAGTAAGAATGACCTAAAACATTGCCATGATTATTTCTAGTGGGATAATAGCTACTAAGCAACTCATAGATAAATTTTTAGATCTTCTTTTTAATTACCTAACCTCCTTGGGAATCTGTCTTTGAATAACAATACAATTGTATTTTAAAACTAATCTTACTCAGAATCAAATCATATTAACATAAGATAAAGAGAATATACACTTTTGCAATACATATGGAAAAGGACTACATCATAGGATCTTCCATAGAGCTAAGATTTTGCTACCTGAGTACTTGGACTTGAACTAAGAAAATGCAAGATTAGAAACCTATGATGTTGAGAGACAACACAACATACAACAGTACTTGTCATTACTATACTATAAAACAGGATTTAGAGAAAAGAAAGAATAAGAATAGGAGGAAACAGCCAAAGATGAAGAGCATAAGGGCCATAGACCATCTAAATTAGCATATGAAGTGAGTGTTTTTAACCCCACTATAATTTTCAGTTTTTAGGAGGCATTAGAAGACTGGGGATTACTTTTATATATGGTATGTCCTAGTTTAATATGTTGTAAAGTCTTGCTATTTAAGTATGCTATTAACGAATTATATATATCACCTAAACACATGAGTATTTGAGGTTGAAATGTATTTCTGAAAATGACATAGGCATAGGCATCTGTTCGGAGCAATGAACCTAAAAACACATGTGTACATATTATAGAGCAATACATCTTTCCTTTCTAAAGTGACATTTGGGCTAGAACGAAGGCCTAGTAAAGTTTAGCTCTTTCATCATTTGATACATTTCCCATACAGATAACCATGGCTGATTAGTCTCATGCTGGGATATATATTATGAGGTAGAACCACAGACATGTTTAGGGTAAACTAATTCTTAATAGTGATAAATGATTATGAAGCTGTTTCATCGGCAAAATTGATGATAAGAAAACACAAGTAACTTGCTAGTATAATGTCTGGTGCACAGCGAGAATTCAACAATTGTGAGTTGCTAGGATTAGGGCTATCATTTTATTAGTTATCTCTGTGTAAACAGAAACATATATTCTAATAACATGTATCTGTGTTTTCTACTTAGCACGTGCATGTGTGCACTCTGATATAAGCTGGGGAAATGAGGGTAATGAGGTGAACTGTTACCTATTTCTACCAGTAGAATAAATGATTATGCAGAAATATCATTATAAAAGTATGTGTGCTAACAAAATTTTTAAAAAGACTTATGACAAAATAATCTCACCATAAACCAATTGTATATGAAGACACACAGAGATGGCTATATATAAAGACATCAGCAGCTTATTTTTCTATATGTATAAAAACAAATAAACAAACAGAACTATATATAAATGAGTAATTCAAGAGGAGATTAAAGTATGTTTTTATTAAAATTGTATTTCTTAATTTAAAGAAAATATTTGGTATGATTATTTTGGTTTATGCTATTGGTTATTACTATTTTGAATGCAATATTCCCTTTTGCATAGAAAAAAGAAAGATAAGCAATTATCTTCAATATTCATAGGAAAGAGGCTAGAAACATTTCACATTTCATCCCAACATAAAAATAAAATGTTAAAGTAATGACAATTAAAAATGAAGTCCCCAGCCTGATGTAATCCTAGCTACTGGAGAGGCTGAGGCAGGAGGATCATGAATGCAAAGCCGGCCTGGGCAACTTAGTAAGACCTGTCATAAAATAATAAAATAAAATAAAATAAAATAAAATAAAATAAAATAAAATAAATAAAATAAAATAAAATAAAATAAAATAAAATAAAATAATAAAATAAAATAAAATAAAATAATAAAATAAAATAAAATAAAATAATTAAATTAAATTAAATTAAATTAAATTAAAAAGGCCTGGGGCTATAGCTTAATGGTAGAGCACCCTTGAGTTCAATCCCCAGTAACAGAAAGAAAAAAAGAAAAAGGCTTCCTTATTAACAAGTGAGGAAACTAAGATGGGACCAAACCTCTTAGAATTCATACCTTTTAGGAGATTCAAGATATTAAGTCACCAACTCTCTCCCATGGTAGACCGTGAACATATCTGTTATTGAAGGTGAATAATTTTAACTAATTTAAAGGAAGGAGGGTTATAATTGATTGATTTTGTTGAGAGGAAATCTTGCCTAGAAGCTCTGGAACAATGGGAGTGTGGACCAAAGTTAAGATATTCTTCTACCTCATATTTGTCTTTTTCTAAAGTTCTCAATTTGCTTCCTTCTAAAACTGTGATGGAGCTTCTAAGAATACATTAACTGTTTCTGCTACATCAGGGGTTGTGGCAAACTATGGCCCCCAGGACACATCCACTCAGCATCTGACTTTTGTCCCGCCGCCAGGTTAAGGATGGATTTTATATATTTTTGTTGGTGCAATGTATTTACATATAATAGTGAGATTCAAAGTGATAAAACATACATGCACACATTACTTAGTGTATTTCCTTCATTATCCCCCACCCAACTCCCCTTTCCTCCCTACCCATACATGTTAGTGAGATTACTAGTAAAACCTTCATGTATGGAAGTAAACTTATTTGAACTGTTCTTTTCCTACATTTCTTGATACATAAAAATTGTATACAAATCAAACCTAAATGTCCACAATTGTACCTGTTCTTTTATATATCATTGATGGTTTTTATACTACAATTGGCAGAGTTAGGCATTTACAACAGAGACTATCTGGTCCACAAAGCCCTCGGTCTTCATAGAAAATTTTTGCTGACCTCTGCTTAAGAGCATTATTTTGGATATAAATAGATTTGCATGTATTGTGAGATAAATCATAATCTGAATCTCAGATATAGAGTGATAGAAAATTATCTAATCAAACTTTGATGAAATATCCATCTTATTACTTTATAAGACACATCATACAGGCAAAATCTGATAAACAATGGATTTAACCTATTGAGAATTAGAAATCAAAAGGATTCTGATATTCCTTCTTATAAATGAAACTGAGCCTAAATGAAGTTTCGGTGGAAATGACCATGAACATAAATTATATGCGATGGTTTCTAAACCCCAATTCTTTCTACTCCTCACAGAAGGTCAAGGATACTGAATGTGCAAAGGAGCCTGCATCAGCACATTTCACTCTCTGAAATGCCATCAATGCCTGCTTTTTTGCAAAAACTAGGAACTGCATTTTTTCTTTTCATATTTAGCATAAGCAAAGATTTTTTTAAAAAAATTTATTGGTGTATTGTAATCATACATCATAATGAATTTCAGAGTGATAGAGACTTATATGCATACAGCACTTGGTGAGCTTCCTTCCCCCATCCCACCTCCCTCCCTCCCTTCTATTCCTTGTACACTATATTGAGATTGCCATTGATAATTTTGTATACGTACATAGTGTCAATTAAGTGTTTCCTGCATCAAGCCTCCCTTCCCTCACCCACCTCCTCCCCTAGACCTCCTCCATCACTCCACTGGGGTTTCTCCTCCTTTATCTGGTGTCCCTTTTGTACCCCAATTTCTCCTTAGTTTTCACGTATGAGGGAAAACATATGACCCTTCATTTTTTTGTGACTGGCTGATCATGCTTAGCGTAATATTCTCTAGTTTCACCCATTTTCCTGCAAATGACATAATTTTGCTCTTCTTTATGGCTGAGTAGAATTACATTGTGTGTATATCTCATAATTTTAGAATCCATTCATGTATTGATGGACACCTAGGTAGGTTCCATAACTTGGCTATTTTGAATTGTGTTGATATAAAAATAGATATGCTTAAAAATATCCTGGCTTCAATTCCTTTGGAAAGATAACCAGGATTGGTACAACTGGATCATATGGTAGTTTCATTCCCAGTCTTCTGAGGAATCATTGATCTCCAATGTGGCTGCACTAACTTGCAATCTCACCAACAATGTATAAGAAGTCCTATCTCCCCATATCTTCACCAGCATTTATTATTGTTTGTATTTTTGATGATTACCATTATAATTGGGGCTAGGTGAAATCTCAGTGTAGTTTTGACTTGTATCTCTCTGATCATGATACCTTACTTTAAACTATACTACGGAGCTATAGTAGTAAAAAGAGCATGGCATTATCAAAAAAGCAGACACATCGACTAATGGAACAGAATAGAAGATACAGAACAAATCCACACACTTACAGCCAATTAATTATTGATAAAGATGCCAAAAAGATATGCTGGAGAAAAGACGACCTTCTCAACAAATGGTGTTGGAAAAACTGATCTCTCATCCTGCACAAGAGTCAACTCAAGATGGATCAAAGACCTGGAAATTAGAACAGACACTTTCCAATTACTAGAAGAGGGCATAGGACCAATGCTCCAACATATAGGCACTGGAAGAAACTTCCTCAATAAGACACCCAAAGCACAAGAAATTAAATTTAGAATTAACAAGTGGGATGGCATTAAATTAAAAACTTTCTGTGCAGTAAAGGAAACCATCAAGAGTCATAAGAGGTAGCCAACAAAAAGAGAACTAATATCTAAACTATACAAAGAACCTTAAAAACTAAATAATAAAAAAACAAAGAACCCAATAAAAATGGGCAAGTGAACTAAACAGACACTTCACAAAAGAAGAAATACAAATGGCCAAAGAGTATATGAAAATATGTTCAACATCTTTAGCAATTAGGAGCCACACTTAATGAGAGATAGACAATGAGAAAGTGAGACAGAAATTGTTCTTATTAGCATATAATTATAATAATCATAAGACAGGTTTTATTGTGAAATTCTATTTATATTTTTCTACATATCTGTAGGATATTATTTTGTTTGCAAGAGAAATACAGGCAGTCTATACCAATGCCTTTTCTATTCTTAAGGACATATTAGCCATATGATACCCCATTATTTCCCTCACCTAAAAACTTGTGCATATAACACTCTACCATGATTTCCTAAAACAGGACACAAAGGTTTAGTTCTACTTTTTTATTTATTTATTTATTTATTTTTTTTTTTTTTTTTTTTTTTTTGCGGAACTCGGGATTGAACCCAGGGGCATTCTACCTCTGCGCTACGCCCCCGGCCCTATTTTTTATACTTTATTTTGAAACCGGGTTTCATGAAGTTGCGGAGGGCCTCACTAAGTACCTGAGGCTGGCCGCGAACCTGGATCCTCCAGTCTCTGCCTCCCAAGTACTGGGATTACAAGCATGCGCCACCACGCCTGGCTAGTTCTACTTTTATTGAAAAATTAAGAATAAAAATATCCAATATCCTAATATTCAATGTAGAGAAAATATATCCTTTCTTTCTAGGATACCAAAATAATATGCTTAAGTATAGTCATTTCCAGTTTCTCTATCTATGGTGTAGATAGAGAATTTTTTTATTTAAAATTATACACTTTCAGTTCATTTTATGTAAACCCTGTGGATATAAATCTGATTCTTCTATAAAAGCTAAATTTAGTTGTAATTATTTGCTTAATAAAAGCAGCATACATATAAAATGGATTAATGCTAGGATTCTTTTATTTCAAGTAAATGAACCTCTATTGATTAGTGACCTTCCAACCTTGTAATAGTAGCACTAATTACTATTATTAATAAAATATATCACTTCATGCATATTAAATGGTTCAATTTATTAAATATGCTAATCTCCACATAACTCTTCAGGATTATTTTGCCAGGAAAGATCACTTTCCTTCTAACCCTATAAATGTATATAATCATTATCTGTCCAGTAAAAAAAATGGATAAATTTAAAAATCAAAAAGTAAATGGTATGATACATGCATATACTAAATTTACTAGGACTTCACAAAATGTAAGATTAACAGGAGGTTAATTTTTCTGAATTCTCTAGCCTTCCTGAAATCAATATTTTATGCAGACAATTCAACTTGCTTCATCAGACAATAGAAAATATCTAATACATTTCCTTTGCCTCCGAATATCCAGTTTCTACCCATTTCCCTCATTAAAAAAAACTGAAGAAAGTACACTCCTTTGGCATTGGTTTTACCTCTAAATTTTAGATCTTTCATCTCTAGGGTTGGGGATGTAGCTCAGTAGTTGAGTGCTTGCCTACTATATGTGAGGCCCTGGGTTCCACATTTTACAAAAAGAAAACTTGTCTTATTAGGGACTAAACTGTATGATCTAACCATACTTAGTTAAAGTGTGAGCCACATTAAAATCCATCTTGTTAATCAGGATAAAACTGAGATATTTTGGTTTCCAAACCATTAAGATTTTCATGAACAATTCTCTAAAAGCATTTGTTGCTGAATAGGTGATTAATAGTCACACACTGGGTTCCATTAGGTACCTGTTCTGATTATCTGTTTGCACAAACATGGGAAGATTTGGAAACAGCTGATGGTTTCTATGTTGACTATATAAAGCAGTATCTCTTGAAGTTAAATCACATGAAATTAATTTTCAAGTAAAAATTATAGTGATCAGAAGGAGAAAATGGTTGGTGCATATTTGAAATATTATTTTAAAGGCCCAAAGAAGATCATATGTCTAGATTATAAAGAGCCATAAGGTAAAAAAGCATTTTTTTTGTTCAGACTGGAAATCTGTTAATTATATAACACTATTTCTCTGTATAAATATTTATGTATGTGTCTACTTAAATAAATGGTAATACTTTAAGGGGAATTTGTCCTACACCATCTTTTAAACTTGGAGTTTATAACGGAAGCACAAAAGGGAATATGTGGTAGAAATATTTAGAACCATTTGTCTATAGTTTATTAGATATTTTACAAAACAAGTATTAAAATTTGCAAAATACAAAAGTGCTGATGTGTTTAATGGAATTCCTGACTGATTTTTATCTAGCAATTCTATTTGTGTTTAATTTGAAAAAAAAAAGTAGACTTTTCAAGACAAAAAGATGAGTGCAAAACTGACAGGTGGCACTCTGAAAAAAATAATAATTTTTGTATCCAGCAGTCAGATAATACTTTATAACACTTATAACAAATGTTTGCATGTGTTACATTTAATAAAAATATTTTTTTCATGGTACTGGGGATGGAAGCCAGGGGCATTCTACCTCTGAGCTATCTCCTCAGCCCAATTTTATTCTTTTATTTTGAAACAGGGTCTCACTAAGTTGCAGCAGACCTCACTAAGTTGCTGAGTCTGGCCTCGATCCTGTGATCTTCCTGTCTTAGCCTCCCAAGTACTGGGATTACAAGCGTGCACCACCATGCCCATCTTAATAAAAATATTGAAGTAATTTATAGAAGTCTATTAAAAAAGAAGAAATGAAAATTGCAACAATCCAGTATTAAAAATAAGATAGGTAAGATGTGTTTTTATCCTTATTCTCCCATTCTGAGGAAGACTATAAAACATATGAATTTGTACCTGCCTCCAAGATTAGATCAAAAGAGGAGACACAGGCCCATTGATCACTTATCTGAAATCCTCAAATCCATAGACTCTTAAACCAAACCTGTATCCTGCTTCAAAAGAGTTTGGAAGCTAGACATACCTGTAATATCAGTTTTGGGGAGGCTGAGACAGGAGGATCACAGGTTCGAGGCTAGCCTCAGCAACTTGGTGAGACGCTCAGCAACTTAGCAAGACTCTGTTTCAAAATAAAAAATAAGTAAAAAAGGGTTGGGAGGGCAGCTCAAAGGTAGAATGCTCTTGGGTTTAGTCCCTAGTACCCCCCCCCCCCACACACACACGATTTGGATAGTAAATTTCAAGGAAAAATTACCAATATAGATTTTGGAGAAAAATGTTATACTTTATAGGGCAAATAGGATAGATACAACATCATCTGTATTCTCACTAATAGGACTATAACGAACAATCAGGTAATGAAAACAATATATCATCTACTAAAATAAAATTGTAACCCAGTGAAAATCCCTGGTTACTACAAGTGGTATTTGGTCTAACACCACGATGTACTCACTGGGAAAAACATGCAGTGAATGAGATAAACTTCTGTGAAAGGAGTTATTAAACAAAGCAAAGTAAAGAAGGGCATTTGCAGCCGGGCGTGGTGGCGCACACTTGTAATCCCAGTACTT